>PVKS010015180.1:0-46578 GCA_004027875.1 Aplodontia rufa | reverse complement strand
GGAGGAGGTAGGGTATATGAAGAACTCATAGGAGTCTGGAGATTGGGAAGATGGGGCAACCATCCCAGAAGCTGATGTCTTTCCTCCACGAACTACCCATTTAATGCATGAGTTCTTCTGGGGGAAACTGCAATAGGTAAATTCCAAAGTGGTTATCCATGATCTGGTTTTACCCCTCGATAACAAAGTTTATATCCATTGATTGCTAATGTTTTGATAATGTTTCTCCCTCAACTGTATTTCTATATTCTTCTAATAAAAAAAATAAAAAAATAAAATGTGCACAATGCTGAAGTCTTCTTGGTCACTGGTAACTAGCAGGCTTTGGATTAATGTACATAATTATTTTAATTATCATTATTTATATTATGACTAATGATAATAACAATCATAAGGAATCTGGACTTTCTGTAGCATTTCTAGAACATAAATTGCTTTTCGTGATTTCTTCTCACAACACTCTTATACTAGGTCTTTTCCATCACCATGCTTTATCTATCAAAATTCTAAACTTCATTGACCCTTGAAAATTTAGCATGATCATTGCTATGCATTGAATTGTGCACCCCTAAATTCATATATTAAAGCCCTAGTTCCCAATGTGATATTATTTGGAGAGGGGATCCTTGGAGAAGAAACTAGGTTTAAATGAATTCTTGAAGTAGGGCTCTATTCTAACGGGTCAGTGCTGTTCTAAAAAGAGATTGGTTTGCTCTGATGTGTCTTTCTTGTCCATATGAGGACCCAGCAAGAAGGCTACAGCTGGCAAGCAGGGAAAAGAGCCTTGACCTGAACCCAATCATGCTGGCATCCTCATCTCAGGTTTCTTTAGAACAAAAGTTCTCTAAAGGACCTGCCTCGACTACAAAGATCTGGAAGACTCTTTAAATGTGGCTGAAGGGAACATCATATCTGTGGAGATGTGGAAGGGGACAGCATGGAATTTTCTTGGGCTGTTTTAGTCTCCTTAATAGTCATATATTTTCAGCCTCTATATTTGAGCTAACATTCTGGTGACCACTAAGTAAAACTCAGAATGTAAGCTAGGCAGACCTCTAGTCTCAACCTACACTAATGCAATAAAATAACATTTGAAACCTGTAAAAAAGATTTCCCCCCACTTCCTTATAGCCTCATTACTTGTATCCCCACTAATGTATTTGTTAAATGCATTTGTTTTGTGATTTTTTTTGTTCTGTGGCTACAAAGTTCATGGAAATCTTCCAATGTTAAACATTTCATTCAGAATATCTAAAATCCATGTTCCTGGGCTAACAAACACTCATATTTGGTTAATAATACAGTATTTTCTTATTTTCTTCAAAGCATAGTTATTATTTTATGATTTCCTTTTCAGGGAAGTGTGAAAATAAAATTCTATACTTTACATCATTCAGAATATGGCATTTTGTTACAGCAGCTGAAGCAGACTAATACAACTAACAGCTGCTATTGGGAAACTAACATTTCCCAATATCCTCAAATATAAACATAATGATAGTAACACTATTAATTATATGGTTATAAAAATTAGTAAAACAACCACTACAACAACAAAAATGTAAGGATTAGCATTTACCAAGTGCTTACTGTGTACCAGGCATGTTTCAAGTACTTTATATGCATTTTTCATTCATTTCTCACAACTCTGTGTGGTGAGCATATTCTTATTACTCCCAGGTTGCCAGTATAGAAATGGAGGTACAAAGCAGTTAAGTAAATGTCCTATACATAAATATAGAATATTTTATTCCTCTGAATGCCCATGTGCTGATTCCATTATATTATTATTTCTGTGGATGTATGCTTATAATGTCCATTCAGATATTCAGCTAGTAGAGGCTTGTTTCCACTGATAAATTATTTTAATTTATTTTCCTTATTTGCTAATAAGATTAGGAAAAAATCATGAACATATAAAAATATCTTGAAACAGTTGAGATAGACCAGTAATGGAGGAAAACTAGAATTAAGAGAATTGTCACTAAGGTGCACACCAAGAAATCAACAAAAATATCATCTGGGCAATATTCTTATCCCTCATAAGTTTGTCAGATTACAATCACTGTGTTCTTAGTTACTTAAAATTACCTTACAATGATGAAAATAACAGAACAATGGCTCTAATCAGAGAAGTGCAAAACATAGAAATTGCTTAAAAGAACTTCAAGTCTATTTTATTTCAGATGTTACATTAAAATGTAAAGATCTCAGAAACAGGTAGATAAAAATGAAATGCTATTCATAATAAATAGTAAAAATAAAATGAGAAAATGAGCATTCAATATCTTCAAGAAAAGGAAATAAGGTGAATTTATTCACACAATAAGCATAGAGAATTACTAAAATAATTATTAAATGAAAATGCAAATTAAGAACAATCTAAGATGAAAACTAACAATGGTATACCCATTCACATCTTTGAAAATTAATGACTACACAATATAATATATATCATCTAGCAGAATTACTAATGTGAAACAAATAGATTATACTTGTCAGAGAAAAAACACTAACAAAAATCTGCAGTAATTGAGGCTTTATTCTGCTGCCGCATGTGGGAATTTAAGCAAACATTTTGGAAACTTTAGCATAATCTACAAAAGCTAAATAAAACATATTACATAGCAGTCATTCCCAAAAGAAAGAGATGATATTCATTCACCTAAAATACATACAATACTATTTATATCAACAATGTTCTTATTAACCAAAAAATGAAAAATCTAATACTATAGTCACATCAAAAGATTTAAATATTTTGGCATATTCAAAAAATTTAAATTTTGACATGTCTATTGTCAAACATTGTAGCAATTTTTCATGTGTTGTTATTCAAATATAAATCTAAAATTAAATAAAATTAAAGTTGAAATCATCTAGTAGTACTGGCCACATTTCAAATGCTCAAACGACAGAGAAAGTCTAGTGGCTAGCACATCAGACAGGCCCCACATACAAAATATTATTTCATAAAATTACACTGAGGAATGTTGCTGAAAAATGAAGGAAATAAAAGCATCGTACTGGGCACAGTGGTGCACACCTGAATTGCAGAGACTTAGGAGGCTTAGATAGGAGAATAATAAGGTTGAGACCAACCTGGGTGATTCAGTAGAGCCCCAGTGACACAGAAAGACCCTGTTTCAAAATACAAAATAAAAAAAAATTAAAGAGGGCTGGAGATGTACTTTGGTGGTAAAGAACCCCTGGGTTCAATTCCCAATACATAAGTGCATAAATAAGTGAATAAATAACAAATAAATAAAATCATCACCATCTTATTTCAAAAAAATCTCAGAAAAATTATGATACAAAACATTAATATTATGAATGTATATGTGCTTATATTTATATACAAAAGTCATAATGTAGAGTTTCATGTAAAGGGAAAAAACTGATTTATAGTGTTAGAAGTGAGCATAGAGTTTATTTTTATTGATATGCTATCTTGATTGACAGTGATTTTCAGAGGATAAGGAGAGAAGAGAGTAGAGGAGACGCAGTGAGGTCGGTCAATGGGCGCACGTTACAGTTAACAAGAATCTGTTAAATTCTGTTGTTCTATGGCACCATAGATGAATATAGTAAAAAAAAAATGCATTAAGTATTTCAGAATACCCAGAAGAGAGATTTTCGATGTGCTAACCAAACTGAAGTAATAGATTTTAGATTTTTTAAAAAATAAAAGTTCAGGATGAAATGTTGTCTAGGAGAGATTTAATTAGGATTCTGGGATGCTAATAACAGTCTTCATTTTATTAAAATGAGTAAACACAAATAATACAAAATTTATTATCCAAACAATTTTCAGAATAAAGTTCAGTAGGCCTAAATATATTAGCAATCTAAATGATCTCCAGAAATTTTACATCATGCAAGTATAAAACTCTATTGCATTATATTCTTTTACCTCATCCTAGCCCTTGTATCATCCTTCTGCTTTCAGTTTCTATGAATTTCGTTACTTTAGATTCCTATATAAGTGGAATCATACAGTATTAGTCTGTTTTGTGACTGGTTTATTTCAGTTAGCATAATTTCCTCTAGATTCATCTTTAGTTTCATCTATGTTGTAACATTATGAAAGACTTGTCTTCATTGTTAAGGCTGTATAATATTCTACTGCCTATACATATCACATTTTTTTATCCACTTATTTATACATGTACATTTGCGTTGCTTCTACCCCTTGACTCTTGTTAATAGTACTGCAATGAACACTGATGTGCAAATACCTTTTCAAGATGCTCTTTTCAATTCTTTTGGGTATATATACAGTCAAAAATGGGTTTCTGGATCATGTATATCTGTTTTAATTTTAATTTTTGAAAGGACTCCAAGATGGTTTCTACAGCGGTTGCACCCCATTACAAACTCACCAATAATGCACTGAGGTTCAATTTCTCCACATCTCTTCCAACACTTATTTTCTGATTCTATATTCACCGTTCTATGATTTAATAGTCATCATTGTAATAAGTGAGAGATGATATCTCAATGTGTTTTTTCCACATCTTTATTGGTACATTGTAGTTGTACATAATGATTGAATTTCTTATCACAAATTCATATGTGCACACAATATAACACTATGATTAAGGCAATATCACTCCCCAACACTTCCCACCCTTCTCTTCCCACCTCCAACTCCTCGTCCCTTGCCTCTACCAATCTCCTTTTGATTTTCATGAGACTACTACAGCCCTGCCTATTTATTCCTTTTTCCCCTCTCTCTTCTACATATGAGAGAAAATATATATGTTCCTTAACTTCCTAAATTTGACATAGTCCTCTTAACATTATGGTATCTAATTCTCTCCATTTTCCAGCAAATGATATGATTTCATTTTTCTTTGTATCTGAATAAAATTCCATTGTGCATATATACCACATTTTTTACTGCATTCATCCATTGATGGACACCTAGACTGGTTCCTTAGTTTGACTGCTGTGAAATGTGCTGTTATAAACATGGATATTTCTGTGTCACTGTACTGTGATGACTTTGATTCTTTGGGATAAATACCAAGAAGTTGAACAACTGGATCAGATGATAGCTCCATGCTTTGTCTTTTGAGGAATCTCCATATGGATATCCATAATGATTTTACTAATTTACAATCTCCCCAACAGTGAAAAAATGTTCTTTTTCCTCCACATCCTCAGAAGCATTTATTATTTGTATTCTTGATGACTGCCTTTCTGACTGGCATGAGACGAAATCTCAGTATAATTTTGATTCACATTTCCCTAATAGCTAACGATGTTGAACAAGTTTCGTATATTTTTGACCACTAACATTTCTTCTTTGGGGAAGTGTCTGTTTAATTCATGCACCCATTTATTAATTGGGGTATTTCATTTTTATCATAAATGTTTTGGAGTTATTTATGTATTCTAGATATCAATCCTCTGTCAGAAGATTAGCTAACAAAGATTTTCTCCCATTCTCTTGGTTCTTTCTTCACATTCCTAATTGTTTCCTTTGCTGTATAGAAGGTTTTTAATTTGATGCCATCCCATCTATTAACTCTTGGAATTATTTCCTGAATTTTAGAGAATTGATTGAGAAAGTTTCCATTTGTGCTTGTGTGCTGGAGTGTTGACTCCAAGTTTTCTTCTAGGAGTTGCATACAATCACTTTATGAAAATAACCAAGAGGTATGATCAGGCTGTGTGTGTGTGTGTGTGTGTGTGTATACAGGTGCACTCACATATGTAATTATATTTCAATTAATAATGTTAAAACTAGGTAACAGTTTGGCCAGATTAATGAATAATCATCCAATATTTTAAACATTTTGTGAATATTTCTAGTAAGTACTGTAGACTGGTGTCGCACCTCAGGCGTCCCTGAGGGCGGGCAGGATGGCTCGGAGCAGCCGAACCTTCCCCAGAGCCGAGCAGGAGGGTGAGTGCAGCGACAGGGCTCTCCCTGGACTCTCTTCGGTGGGAGCCCCCTCTGCTCGGCCGGGGAAATGAGTCAGTAACATGGAGTTGGTGGCTGCTCAAAATCCATTTATTACCAAGGCACACGGGTTTTCATAGGGAGGGGAGACAGCCAAGGAACCAATAGTAGAATGGCAGGGTGGCCTGTCCTGTCCAATGAGGAATGGCCGCGTCAATGTCGTCAACTATCGCTATCAGGAAAGGCAGTTTAGAGAAGCGGAAGAGGAAGCAGGCATCCGGCTCGCGCCCTTTGCTCTAGGCAAAGGAATTGGAGCAGAGAAGGTGTCATGGCGTCCAGTGCAGCGTTTGGCTTCAGTGCAGTGCCCCACAGACTGGTAAAATTCATTTTGTTAAATGAATGGAAGGAATACTTTGATAGGAAATATACAGGAGAGGAGTTTTTAATCTAGAAGATAAACACAAATATTTGCCCATTTAAACATTAAATATCTACAAAAATTCTATCTTTTCAAATTAGATATAAATATGTATCAATTTACTTGATTTCTGTAAACCATAAATTGAAACACACACAGCTAATTTCCTCATGGAAAACAAATTTAGTCCTTAGAAATTCTTTTAGAAAAAATATTTGAAATTATAATAAATGGTATTATAAAAACTTCATAAGAGAGATTAAATCAGTATGTAAGACATTGGTGACTGCTTTCATTTGAGAACAACATTTAACATAATTAAAATATATGACTTAAAAGAGTTTTCATCTAGTGATATATATATTTTCACATAGATCATAAACATATATATATGCATATTTGAGTGTGAGTTGGCTTTGAGGATTATTTCCGTTGGTCAAAATTACTTTGTGCTATACAATAACAAGTTAAAGAACATGAGATAATCTTTAATTCATTATGATTTAATAAGAATCCTATTCAGAGACAGAGGTAGATGTAGTATGATTATGTAAGGAGAAATGTATTATAATAATTCTATCATTGATATGGCTGAATGCAGTTATTCAATGTACAAAAAATATTTGAGAGTCAACAATTGGCAATGTTGCTTACTAAGGTAAAGAACAGAAACATATTTAAACTATTTAAAAAAATTACTGTTTACATTCTCAATTGTTTAACCAAGGACATGGAACAGTCTGTATACATACTGTAAAATATTTTAATAATTATTGTTCTATTTTAATTATCATTACTCTGAATAGATCTGTATACACTTTTGTTTTCCTAATTTATTTGTTTCACATACATATTTCAATACTTGTCAATTTAAGTTTATATTCATGTCAAAGTAGAAGATTTTATGTATGTTTAAATGCCATCCCATATTTAAATAGAGATGGTACTAGAAAGAATAAAGTTAAAAATCCATTGCTGATTATACTTTTTTTATCTGTTTTTGAATGGTGCATCCAATGTATGTTGAACACAGATATTTTTGTTAATGAGTGCAATCATTACTAATCTTAATCTAATTTATTTTTTACTATTAAATCAAAAGTGATTGAATTTTTTCAGAGAATATCAATTTTGTCCCTATCTTAATCTATTTAAACAATTTAATAAGATATAATAATGATAAAATAAATTTCATATAGTTAAAATTGATAATTTAATATTTTTGCCATTTATAATATACCATGAGACTGTCAGTATATTGATGAATATCTCTATTATCCTGAAAGTTCTTGTATTTATTCTTTTTTTACCCTTCCCAAACACCTTGGAATCTTCTTCAGGCAATCAATTACTTAAACTTAGTCCTATGTATCAGTATGCATTTTATTTTTATGATTAAATTTATCCTTTTAATTCATATATATAATAAAATTATATGTTAATAGAGTACCACGTGGATGTTTTAATACATGCATATATTTAGTAATATTTAAATCAAGTTAAACATATTTTTCTCCTCACACATTCATTCAGTTTTAGGGTGAGCACACTCAAAATCAAGTCTTTTAGTTTTTGAAATATTCAGTTCAGAACTGTTATCTACAGTTCCTCTAGTATAGCACTGGACAATTGGACACTGGAAATTTTGGCTTCCATATAAATGTAATGTAATACCATGTATCAGCCATTCCCCATTCCTCCCTCTTTTTTCTCCCATACCCAGAATCTAATAATCTAATAAATTTATTTGAGACAGATAGTTTTTATGTTCCATGTATGAGAAAGATCGTGAGGTATTTGTCTTTCAGTGCCTGACTTATTTCTCTTAAAAAAAAACGATCTCCAGTTCTATTAATGTGGTTGTAAATGAGAGGATTTCATTCCTTTTTATGTATGAACAGTATTTCATTGTATAAATATGCCATGTTTTCTTTATCTGTTCATCTGTTGATAGACACTGATTTCATTTCCATCTCTTGACTGTTGTAAATAGTTGTTATGGGTTGGATAATAGGTGTCTTCCAAAAGCTTAGGTGAGACAATGTAGGAAGATTCAGAGGTGAAATGATTGGGTACTGAGGTCTTTACCCTAAACAGTGAATTAATCCTCTGAAGGGATTGAATGGTAGCTGAAGGTGGGTAAGGTGCAGCTGGAGGAGGCGGGCCATTAGGTACATGTCTTTGGGGTATACATTTTGTGTCTGGTGAATGGAGTCTCTGTCTGTTACATGACCATCATATGAACCACTTCCTCTGTCACACTCTTCTACCATGAAGTTCAGCTTTACCTTGAGCACCAAGGAATGGAGCCAGCCTTCTATGGACTAAGACCTCTGAAACTGTGAGCTCCCAAGCAAACTTCTCACCTAAAATTGTTTTTGTCAGATAATTTAGTTACAGCATCAAAAACATGATTAAAACAAGAATGGAGCAGCAAACATGGGTGTATAGATGTCTCTCAACAACACTGATTCCATTCCCGTTAGACAAACATGCATAAGAAGATATTTCAAAATCACAGAGTAGTTCTATGTTTAATTATTTGAGGAATCTCCACACATTTTTTGTAATGGCTCTACTAATTTACACTCCCATCAATAGTGTGCAAGGGGGACCTTTACTATACTTTCTCATGAATGCCTGTTCTATCTTGTCTTGTTAATAAATGTCAATCTTACTGTTGTGAAATCATACCTTACCGTGGGTTTTTGTATCTTCCTGGGAGTTAGTGATATTGAGATTTTTTTTTTTTTTGTATAACTCTTGGACACTTTGATGCCTTTAAGGAATGTCTATTTAGGTCTATTGCACATTTTTAATCAGTTTTGTTTTGTTTTTGCTGTTGAATTTGTATCCTGAAACTTGATTCAATTTATTTATTAGTTCTAATAATAGTTTGTGGAGTAAGAGGGTTTTTCTTTCCACATTTAAGGGCATATTATCTGCAAACACTGAATATTTGTCTCACTTTTTTCCACATTTGATGTCTTTATTTTTGTCTCTTGTTCTGGCTAGGCCTTCAAGTACTATGTTGAATGATAGTAGGCATCTTTGTCTTGTTCCGTCTTAGAAAGCTTTTGGCTTTTCCTCATTTGGGAAAATGTTACCTCTTAGCTTATTCTATATAACCTTTATTATGGTGAGTTCCATTCTTTCTCCACATTATTTGATCAAGGTTTTTATCCTGGAAGTATGCCGAAGTTTATTAAATGTCTTTTCAGTATGTATTGAGATTATCACATACATTTTGTTCTTCATTCTATAGATATATTTAATCACATTTATTGATTTCTGTATGTTGACTCATTCTTGTATCCTTAGGTTGAATCATACATGATCATGGAGAATGATCTTTATAATACATTGTTGGATTTTGTTGTTAAGCATTTTGTTGAGGATTTTGAATTCATACTCATCAAAGATTCGAATTCATAGTTTCCTTTTTTGTGTTGTGCCTTTGTCCAGTTTTGGTGTCAGCATAATGCTGGTCATGTAGAATGTTTGAAATTTTACTTCACTTAAAGTTTCTGGAGAATTTAAGAAAAGTTTGTAGCAGTGAGCCCAGAGATAGAGTGCTCAGATCAGGGCCCTTCCCAGCAGACAGTTTCATGTGGCAAGCCTGGTACTGGGTTTGAAGTCTAAAGCTTGGACTTCATTCCTTTTCCCTTCCATAAACAGAGCTGTCTCTATACCACTTGGGTTTAACCAAGGAGAAACATTGGCAATTATATCTTCTTTCCCCTTTCAGTGTATCATTTCATTTTCTAATACAAAAAAAAGCACTTGTGAAGGGAGTTTGGTGAGTGATGTGTTTGTGGGGATAAAATTCAGTCACTATCTTGCATTGCCTCCCCTAGTTTGTATTTTATTGATTTTACATAAATGGAAATGTGCAGTTTCTACTTTTAATTCTGTCTAATTCTTTTTTATTTGGCAAAATTAGTTTGAAATCAATCCATTTTATTGTTGGTTGTGTTCTATTTAATGAATATACTATTCTTTATTGATCTCTATTCCTATTGATGATCATTCTATATAGTGAACTTTTTAGAAGGAAATGGTAGGTATATAATGTTATTCTTTTTTAAGAAACTGCCAAGTTAGTTCATAGTTCAGCTGAAGCATTTTATTTATTTATTTATTTTAAAATATTTTTCTTTTTATTTATTCTTTTTATTAATTTATTTTTAAAAATATATTTAATTTTTAATTGATTATTTTGGGGTATACATGATATAATATACAATGACATAATTATAAAAGCAGGGAGTTTTACTTGTTCTAATTCAATCCCTAGTTTTCTTCTTTCCCTCCCATTTCCCCATCCCATGTTCTTTTCTGATATACATGACAATAGTAAGTAATTTGACACAATTACAGTAGCTTACAGTATAACCCTGTTTTAACTCAATATCCAGTATTTCCCCTTCCACCCCCTTCCTCAATATCCTGTTCTTTATAAATATACTTGACAAATGGATAATCATTGAAATTTTTATAAAAGCATGCACTATAACTTATTCTAGTTTAGTCTTTAGTATTTCCCCTCCACCCCTGACTCTTCCCTCTACCCCAGCACCACACAATGATGTCTCGAAACAACGAAGGCCACATGAAGAAATAGATAGATTTGATTCTCTTGTTCTCTCTCTCTTTCTCACTGTCCCTCTCTAAATATATATATATATGTACATCAATATATTCAAATAAATATGTACCGATGTAGATTAAATTGCACAAATTTTATGTCACAGCTATTATTTACACAGATTTAAGAGTTGGTACGTTTAATTTTAAAATGGCTAATATTTATGGATGGTATTTTTCTAAGAGGCAGGGTTAATTTATTATGTATCATTTTTAAAAAGAAAACTAATTTAAAGAGTTTTGCTATTATTTATGTTTTTACAAGACACATTAAATCTACATTCTATTTTTTTAAAAAAGTATCAACATTGAAAATAAACCATTGCTATTAAATGTATATTTATGAGAGTAGCAAAAGTAGCATAAAGATTATTTTGGAAAGCCAGTTAAGTTTTCTTTTCTTACATCAAGGTTATAGATCATACCAGCATTGAAAATGAATTATTTTTTGGTGCCCTGTGGATTCTGAGAGAGATTAAATAAAGATCTAAATTTTAATGACTTACAAATTTGACATATTTGTATATACAAATTATAAAGTATTTTCCTTTTTTGATGCAAATCTTTCTATTTAAAAGGAACATTGATATACAGTATTACTATTAATTTTTAAAGATAGCAATTGTAATTTTGTTCCTACATCAGAGAATAATAATGTTTACAGTATCAATGTGGAAATCTTACCATCCAAATTTATCAAAAGTCTCATTATTTCAACTTCTCAAGCTGTGTGCTAAAGAAAAATGGTAAGCTCTAAAAGATTTCTGAAATTGAATTGTAATGAAAATTTCTAAGGAGATATGCAATATGAATCCTAAGTTAATTTATTTGTTACTTTATTAAATTATTAACAAAGCTGTATCTGGTAATCTGAATATCAATATCTGAACACTGGATTAAATAATAGAAAGTTCAAAATGATATGCTTATTGATATATCATTTAAAGTTTCTAAAATTATTTTGACAAATTTAGTATTTATCTTTTGTTATTTTCATACTAAAATAGTTACTATCATATGTGAAGTGATCATACTAATCAGGAAAAATATCAAAACACAATGAAGTTATGAAGAAATAAATGAGTAGGAACAACTTACAGAAATGATACTTTATGTATGTGTCTTAGCTGTTGACAGTATGTCACTTTTTTACAGTAGCAAGTTAGTGTCTTCGGGAGTGAATGAAAGGGATTTGGCCAGCCTAATTACAATTGGTATAAGAAAGATGAAAAGAGTACTTGTAACTAAATTGTCAAGTACAGGCAAAATAATTTTAACCAGGATACTGTTTCCTCTTTATACTTTTCCATATTCTGGAATTAGGCAATTAATAGTTCAATTATACAGATGAAAGCAACACTTCAGAATGCTGAAGGAAGCACTGGAAAAGAACCTGGATCTCTGAAAAGCCCTAATGGCCAGAACAGGCCACCACCTGATTAAATATTTATAGACTATCATATGTGCAAAATTACATTCCATTTTAAGCCACTACATTTAAATAAAAATTGAGACAAAATTAAGATGTATCCTTCACTATCGTAGACATGTGTTTCCACCATGATAATATACCTCCTGTTACTTTCTGCATTCTATGTCAAAGCAGCATGAAACTAGCATGGTTTTAGGCCACTGTTATATCTACACAGTGGGAAGCATCCAACTTTCCCATACGCTGGATCTGAGTGATTCTCAAACATTATCATCCTGCGACTTAGTCCTTCACAGTCTTACAATTTACTGAGGACCCCAAAGAGATTTATTTTCATAGGATATGTGTTGATATTTATAGTGTTATAAATAAAAATTGAGAAAAACATATCTATTGATACAATTCTGTGGTACAGATATGGTTTGTTCCTCAGAGTTTCATATGCTAGAAGCTTGGTCGCCAATATAATGATATTAAGAAGTAGTGGGACTTTTTAAGAGGTGGGCTCAATGGGAGGTAATCAGGTTGTGGGGGTAATATACCCTTGTGAAAGAATCAATGTCTTTCTCTAGAGACTGAGTTAGGTCATTAGATTTTAGGTTAGGTCTCATGGGTCTATGTCAATGATCATAATGAGAGTTTATTATAAAAGCAAGTCAGTCACCCCTCTGTCTCTGTGTGCTTGTCTTCCATATTCATCCACTGTCCTTCCACCATTAATCCTTAAGCAGAAGTTAAGCAGAATCAGAAGGTCTTAGACTTTCATATCTCTAATAGTGAACTGAATAAACCTTGTTTCTTTATAAATAACACAGCCTTAGCTATTTTGTTATAGAAACAAAAATGGACTATAATACTATTTTTTTAAAAAGGGAGAGGGACAGTGAGAGAGAGAGAGAGAAACAGAATTAATTTGATTTAGTTTTTCGTGTGGACTTTGTTACTCAGACACTTTGTTGTGTACGTTTTTCTGGGGTTTGAACCCACATACTCACACATGCCAGCCAAATGACATAACTGCTGAACCACCACTCCAACCCCTTGACTATGATACTTTAATTACAAAAGCAGTAAGAAGGGGCTGGAGCGGTGGCTCAGCAGTTTCTGCACTTGCCTGGCAAGCGCAAGGACCCAGGTTCAAACCCCAGCACCATGTACGCAACTGAGTGTTGGAGCAAATAAGGCCATATGAAAAACTAAATAAAGTTGTTCCTCTCTTTCTCTGTCTCTCTCACTGTCCCTCTCTCTTTAAAAATAAAAAGAAAGTATATTATTTGGGCTGGAGCTGGAGCTCAGCTATTACAGTGTTTGTCTGGCAAATGTGAGGACCTATTTTCAAACCCCAGAGCATATCTTAAAACACAAAGGTAATCTTAGCAAATGCAAAAGAGTTGATATAATCTCATGTAGGCTATCAGACCACAATAGTATGATCCTAGTAATTAACAGCAAGAAAAATAACTGAAGGTATGAAAATACATGGAGATTGAATAATACCCTCTTAAATGAAGAATGGACCAAAGTAGAATTGAGAACAGAAGAAATTTTTGGAAATGAAGGTACAACCTGTCATAACCTCTGGAGCAGTATAAAAGCATTATTAAGAAGTAAATGTATTGGAGAAGTGACAGCCTCTTCAACAAATGGTGCTGGACAAACTGGTCATCCACTTGCAGAAAGTTGAAATTAGACCCATATCTTTCTCCTTGCACAAGAATCAAATCAAAATGCATCAAGGAGCTAGGTATTAAACCAGCTACCTTGCAACTGATAGAAGACAAATTAGGTCCAACACTTCAGCATTTGGGAGTAGGCAAAGACTTTCTCAACATGGCTCTTAAAGTGAAGGACATAGAGTCAAAAATCAGTGAATGGGATACCATAAAGCTAAAAAGCTTTTGTACTGCCAAGGAAACAATCAAAAGAGTCAAGAGGTTTCCTACGGAAATGGAGAGAATCATGGGCTATGATTCCTCGGACAGGAACCTCATATCCAGAATCTACAAAATCCTCAAAAATCTCAACTACAAAAACACTGACAGCCCAATTGATAAATGGGCCAAAGAGCTAAACAGAAACTTCTCACCAGAGGACATTGATCAAGCCAATGAATACATGAGAAAGTGCTCCAGATCACTAGTAATTAGAGAAATGCAAATGAAAACTACATTAAGATATCACCTTACGCCAGTCAGAATGGCAAAAATGAAGAAAATAAACAATAATAGATGCTGGAGGGGCTGTGGAGAGATAGGCACACTAACACACTGTTGGTGGAGCTGCAGACTGGTACAGCCCCTTTGGAAAGCAGTGTGGAGAATCCTCAAACAACTAGGGATGAGCCCACCTTACGACCCTGCTATTCCACTCCTGGGAATCTTTCCAGGGGATTTATAATCAGCACATTATAGTGGCACAGCAATATCTATATTCATAGCAGCACAATTTACCATTGCTAGGTTATGGAAACAACCCAGATGTCCCTCACTGGATGAATGGATCCAAAAACTGTGGTACATTTATACCATGGAATTTTACACAGCAATTAGAAACAATGATATTGCAGCCTTTGAAGGTAAATGGATGGCTATGGAAGAAATTATGCTGAGTAAAATCAGCTTAATCCAGAGAACTAAGGGTTCTCCACTCATCTGTGGAGGCTGGATCTAGACCCTGGCCAGTGAGAAAGTTGGTCTAGTAGCATGTGTTAAATCCAGATAAGGTGTAATGCTATACAACATAATCCTTTTTTCGAGATACTGTCTGAAGGGGAAGGGAGGGATAAGGGTGGGTAATTGGGGGGGCACTCCTGGGGGTAATTGTAATATCCAGAATCTATTCACATTTTATATTATTTTGTTAAAAACTTGTATGGTTGTTGAAAAATTAAAAAAAAAATTTAAAAAAAGAAGTAAATATATAACACTGAGTACCTTCATCAAAAATCAGGAGAGAATCCAATAAATAAGCTTATAATATAACTCAAATATTTACAAAAAAGGAACAACCCAATCCCAAATCCAGTAGAAGAAAAGAAATAACCAAGATTAGAGCTGAAATCAATGAAATTGAGAATACAAAAGAAAATAGTTAACAAAACAAAAAATTGGTTCTTTGAAAAAATAAGTAAAATTGACAGACCCCTAGCCAACCTCACCAAAAGAAAGACTGAAATGAAACAAATCAACAAAAACAGAAACAAAAATGGAGAGACATCACCACTAACTCATCTGAAATTCAAAGGATTATCATAAATTATTTGGGGAAACTATACCCCTCCAAGATGGAAAATTTAGAGGACATGGACAAATACCTAGCCAAATACATTCCCAAACTTATCCAGGAAGATATTGAACATCTCAACAGACCAATATCCGGTAATGAAATTAAAACAGCAATTGACCTTCTTTGACAAAAGAAAAGCCCAGAACCTGATCGATTCTCAGCTGAGTTCTACCAGACCTTCACAGAAAAATGAACACCTTTGTAAGCTATTTCATGAAAGTGAAAGTGATGGAACCCTTCCAAACACGGCTCAATACTGTTGAGTACATTTGACTCCCAAGAGAACCCCAGTTGCCTCCAGGCAGATGTATAAATCTAGTAACTTCAAGGTTTAAGTTATTTATATATGGTCATTAATATCTGCAACTTGAGGGAATTATAGAGGAGTCATGAGACCGGGAGTGGTGGAAGGTGAGAACATCCTGATAAGAATCAGGTTTAACAATTCTTGCCAATACGTATGCATGTATGAATATGAACCAACAAATCCTTTCATTATGTAAGATGATGCTGAACTAAATTAAAAAAAAAAAAAAAAGAAAGAAAACCTGCCAGTTTGGAACACAAATTTTATTTTAGGAGCTTTGTAAGGTTTCTGAACTGGAGGATGACATGATTCTAACTGAATGGTAGAAATTTTTTTTTATAATGGTCACATATATTACCAATTTCAGTGGTAAGTTCCAAGAAGCAATGGGAATGTTCAGGTGAGAGATGTTAGGGAACTAAACTAGAAAAATAGCTGTGGGATTGAAGAAAAGTTGCATTTAAAATAAAGTCTGAAAGTGATCTGTAGAGTCTAGAATGCAATAATAGCAAAAAAGTGTTTTTGTTGCCTTTTAAATCAGAATAACAACACATAGAAATGCTTTATTTATCTTCTATCCTTTCCTATTTTGGCACCAGAAATCACAACGCTGGCCCTTCTTTATCAAACATGTGTATACTGGCAGCATAATCAGCCCCAAATGGCTTTTTCCATTGATGTTGCTTCCTGATTCCCATCAGGTCTCTTAGCAGTAAGGAATATAATCCTTGTCACCTTTAACTGGGGCACATCACTTTCATTGTGAATCGGTAGAGGTGACTGATCTTAACTCAGGACCACTGGGGGTATTCCCAAATACACACTATGGGGTCTGCCTACATCAAGTACAAATGAATATTTCTGATTCTGCCATTATTTAGATAATGTTAGTAGCTCATATCAATTTCAATACTAGCTGCTATCTAAACTATGTGCAACTACAAGGAATGAGAATTTTGTTTTTAAAAAAATTGGAGAAAGGGAATAATCTTTTTTTTCCTTTTGTCTTTATTTTTTCCTTCTTTATTTTTCTATTGGAGCACCATAATCTTACATAGTGAAGGGGATTCGTTATTATACAATTATTCATGCACATGATATGACAATGCAACTTGAATCCAAACCTAACCCTCATCACTCACTTCCTGGTCTCTTGTCTCCACTGCATTCTCCCCTCATTATAACTATAAATGTGCATACATATAATTTTTTTACTTTTCTAGTTTTAAATATCTTCATGGGTATTATTTCTCTTCTCTGCGGAGTATACCATACAGTATTTATAACTCCTCATTCCCCTCCTCATCCTACCCCTGTCCTTTCTCTCTATGCCCAACTTTCCCCTTCAAAAGTAGACTTTTCCCACCTTGTGTGCTACTCCAATTTGATGAATTAAATATATAAACCTGACTATCTTTCACCATACCCTTAGATTTACTCTAATTTCCAGTTATGAGAGAAAACATTCAACTGTTGAGTCTCTGAGTTTGGCTGATTTCACTTAGCATAATGTTTTCCATTTCCATCCATTTACCCACAAAGGGCATGATTTTGGTCTTTTTGATAGCTCACTAGAACCTCATTGCATAAATATACCCCAGGTTTTGAATCTATTCATCCAGTGAGGGGCATCTAGGTTGATCCCATAGTTTAGTTATTATGAATTGTGCTGCTATGAACATTGATGTAACTGTGTCACTGGAGTATGCTGGTTTTATTTTTTCTGGGAAAATTCCCATGAGTGGGATAGATGGGTCATACAGTAGTTCCATCCCTAATTTTGTGAGGAGTCTCCATACTGTTTTCCACAGTGGCTATACTAGTCTGCAGTCCCACAAATAGTATACATGTGTTTGAGAAAGGGAATAATCTAATGATTAATATAATATTATTCAAATACTGTTTAATATTAGAGAACAATGCTAATCTTGTGAGTCAATTTCAGCAGTTTGATTGGAATATTGTGTTTTTTAGGCACAACCCAAAATGGTAATAACAATAGATATTATTATTCAATACTGGTTATTTACAAAACATTAGTTAAGTGCTTTGAATAAGTTATACCTTTGAAACTTTAAAATTTTTTATTATGGTTTGGATCTTAAATGTTCCCCAAAATCTCATGTTTTGAGGGCTTGTACCCAATTCAGCAGTGTTCCAAGGTGTGGGAATTTGGGAAATGATTGCTTATTTAAGACTCTGACCTCATGAATGAATTAATCTATTGATGGATTGACAACTGAATGGACGATTGGGAGGGGCTGAGACCTTTAGGAGGAGGGGCCTAGTTATAGAATGTGTTAGGAGCATGAAATTGAAGGACACATCTTGTCTCTGACTCTTTCCTCTCTCTCTTTCTGCTAACTATCTGCCGTAGGTGAGCAGCTTTGTTCCTGGCATGACCTCCCTGCCATGATATCCTGTCTCATCACAGACCCAGAAACAGTGGTACTCAATGCCCGTGAATGAAACCTCTGAAACTGTGAGCCAAAATCTTTCTTTCTTTATTCAATTTTCTCAGGCGTTTTTGTTACAGCAATGGAAAACTAGCACACCTTTTAATGATCAATAAACTATAAATATAACCATTTATATTTAACTAAATTCAAACTTATAAAGTGTAAGTATTGTTGGAAATCACGTGTGATAAGAGGGACAGTTGTGAAAACACATGAAGACTTCTTATGCTGAATTCCAGACTCTTAGGTACTCATTGATATACATTTTCTAAAATGGGATTAGTTCAATTTAAAGACCTAAACATGATAATGCTTTTTACTGCAATGTTCACACTAGCGTTATTGCATGTCCTTACTTCTACCTTTACTTGTGATATACCATTGTCAAAGGAATTCTGAAAACTAAGCATTGCTTTTGCTCGGAGAGATAGATGATGTTAAAGATTAAAGAGAATGCTAGAATTGACCCTGAATGGGCTCAATTGAATGCAGAACAGCTAAAATATACAGAAGCAGGGAAAACTGATACATAAGAATACAAACAATTTATTTCTTCCTGGAACGGTTTCTTTCACTAAATCACTTGCATAATAACAATTTCTTCTTCAGTACTGAACTTAAAATTCATTGCTCAAAGTAGACTTTCTTCTACCATATCAATGTCTGCTAAAGCTTGATTACGTACCCAAACTATGTATTGAAACCCTACATCCTTTATCATAAAAGAACATGGTGTTTTAATTGCCTGCATGCTATTAACTCTTCAAAGGAAAAAGCTTATTCATCATTGCATTATACTTAGCAACTGTGGTGTAAATTGAATAAATATAAAAATTAATTATTTGTACTAAAATCCACTTATCTCCTTATCTATTGGAATATAAAATAGAGAGAATATCTAATCTGTTACCAGTCTAGAATGTGTTCTTGGTGTCTGAAATAATTTTATCTGAGTTTTTCAGTAAATTCAGGCTAGCAGTGCTGGACCATTCTGACTTCCATTAACAAAGACCTACCTCATCATGAGTAAAGTTTGTGTTTCCACTGTTTTGATTCAGAGCTTTCTCTAAAGCCTAGGAAATCCTCGGTCCATAGCACATCTTGAAAAATAAAGGAGATTTTATACCTGGAAGAGTAATTTTCAATTAGCAGGGATAATCCTCAGGAAATACCCCAAACTCTGCTGTCACACAGACAATTCTAGTGAGCTTTCTGGAAAATTCATGGAAGCCCTGGAGTAATTTTGCACCATTTTAAAATCATTCTGATACTGACTTTCTTGCCATTTTATGTCTCTATCCTAGCTTCTTCTCTCCTACTATTTGATAACAATTATGTTACCAGTGCTCAAGTCCTTATTTGAAACTGGGACACTCAGAAACTATAAAATTTTATTGACCACCAGATTACTAGATTTCCTTGGATTTTCCCACTTCTGACTAATTTTATTCTCTGAACTTCAATCCTTACCAACCTTTACACTTTGCAATTACTAAGAAATCTAGCATAGCAGGAAAGTTATACTATTATAGCAAAGATGAAATCCATTCCTGGCTCTATCCACTCTTTACTGACCTTAAGTTTATGCAATGACTAAATTCTTATATCTGATCTATTTATGTAGCTATAGTTTTCAACCTGCTCATTATATTATAATTCTTACTCTAGATAATAGAATGATATTTTGGTCACAGCAATGAAGAACTAGCTAAAAAAATTAAAATTTTAGTTGGAGTATTTATTTGAATTGAAGTGGAATCTTAATACAGAAGCACATTATTTTTACTATTTAAAAATTTCTTACCTACTATCTGTGTGATCTAGAATATCAAAGCTGACCACTGTTCTGTATAATATCCTGTTCCCATTCTTTACACTATAACCAATTACTTATATTTCCATTATTATAAACAACCTATCAGTTCATGCTGCATTTTTTAAACAGACAAATTTAGGGAAATATGTAATTTCTTCATGGATAACTAAGAAGTTAAAGAGTTAAATTTCATTCTATGACGTATGCATTTCCAATTTTCCAAGCACCTTTTCTTAAAGAGGTTGTCTTTTCTCCAACTTGTGTTTTTGGCTCCTCTGTCAAGTATGAGGTAACTGTAATTGTGGGTTTGGTGCCAGTGCTATACTGTTTTTGTTACTATAGCTCTCTAGTATAATTTTAAATCTGGTATTGTGATGACTCCAAGTTCATTTTTCTTGGTAAGAATTGCTTTGACTATTCTGGGTCTCTTATTTTTCCTATTGGATTGCATGACTGTTTATTCTAATTCTGTGAAGAATGTCATTCAAATTTTCATGGGTATTGCATTGTCCGTATAGCACTTTAGGTATCGTGGCCATTTTGATAACATTAATGTTGCCTGTCCAAGATCATGGGAAGTCTGGCCATCTTCTAAGGTCTCCTTCAATTTCTACCTTTAGTGTTCTAAAGTTTTCATTGTAGGGCTGGAGCGGTGGCTCGGCGGTTTCAGCGCTTGCCTGGCAAGCACAAGGACCCGGGTTCAAACCCCAGCACCACGTACACAACTGAGTGTTGGAGCAACTAAGGCCATGTGAAAAACTAAATAAAGTTGTTTCTCTCTTTCTCTGTCTCTCTCACTGTCCCTCTCTCTTCATTTAAAAAATAAATAAATAAATAAAGTTTTCATTGTAGAAGTCCTTCACTCCTTTATTTAGATTGATTCCCAAGTATTTTATTCTTTTGGAACTATTATGAATGGAGTTGCTTTCCTAATTTCTTCCTCGCTGAGCTCATCACAGGAATAAAGAAATGCAATTGATTTGTGAATGTTGATTTTGAATCCTACTACCTTACTGAATTCATTTTTGAGCTCTAGAAGTCTTCTGTTGGAGTTTTTGGGTCTTCCAATTATGTAATCATGTCATCAACAAACAGTGATAGTTTGAGCTCTTCTTTGCCTATTCATATTTTTTTTAAGAGAGGACAGAGAGAGAGAGAGAGAGAGAATCAATTTTTATTGAGTTTTTCACATGGATTTCGTTGCTCAGACACTTAGTTGTATACATGGGTACTGGGGTTTGAACCCGTGTACTTGCGCATGCTAGGCAAGCGCCTTATCTCAGAGCCACGGCTCCAGCCCCTATTCATATTCTTTTAATTTCCTTCTCTTGCCTAATTTCTCTGGCTAGAGTTTCAAGGATTATGTTGAACAGGAGGGTGAGCTTGTCTTGTCCTATTTTTAGAGGAAATACTTTCAATTTTTCCAGTCAGAATAACATGGGCCTGGGGTTTGTCATATATCGACTTTACAATGTTGAGGTAAGTTCCTTCTATCCCTAGTTTTTCCAGTATTTTTGTAAACATGAATGGGTGCTATCATTTGTCAAATGTGTTTTCTGCATCTATTGAGATAATCATGTGATTCTTGTTTCTAAGTCCATTTATGTGATGCATTACATTTATTGATTTCCATAGGTAGAACCAACCTTGCATCTTCACTGGGATGAACCCTCCTTGGCCACAGCACACTATCATTTTAAGGTGTTTTTGTATGCAGTTTGCCAATATTTCATTAAGAAATTTTGCATCTATGTTCAGCAAGGAAATTGGTCAGGGGACTGAAGTGGTGGCTTGGTGGGTATAGCACTTTCCTGGCATACCGGAGGACACGGGTTCAAACCGCAGTACCACATACAAAATGAAGTGTTGGAACAATGAAAGCCACATGAAAAACTAAATAAATTGATTCTCTCTTTTTCTCTCTCTCCCTCTCACTGTTCCTCTATCTTTTTTAAAAAAAGCACATTGGTCAGAAGTTTTCTTTCCTTGATGTGTTTTTGTCTAGTTTTGTTATCAGAGCGATGAATGAGTTTGGCAGAATTCCCTCTTTTTTCTATTTCATGGAATAATTTGAGGAGGATTGGTATTGGTTCTTCATTAAAGGTCTAGTAGAACTCAGCTGAGAATCCATCTGCTCCAGGGCTTTCTTTGTTGGAAGGCTTTTGAAGACTGCATCAATTTCATCACTAAAATTGATCTGTTTAAGTGTTGTATTTCCTCCTGGTTCAGTTTGGGTAGATCATATGTCTCTGGGAGATTGTCAATATCTTCAAGGTTTTCTAGCTTATTGGAGCATAACTTTTCAAAAGGTTTCTGATGATATTTTGGATTTCAGAAGTGTCTGTAGTGATATTTCCTTCTTCATCTTAGATTTTAACAATTTGAATTTTTTCTCTCTTTTCAATAGTGTCACTAATGGTTTAACAATTTTATTTATTCTTTTACAAAATTGATTCTTATTTCATTGATTTTTTTTGTATTATTTATTTTAAAGAGAGAGAGAGGGAAAGAGTGTAAGGGAGAGAAAGAGAACCAACTTTATTTAATTTTTCATCTGGCCCTTGTTTCTCTGACACTTAGTAGTACACATAGTGCTGCATTTTGAAAATGGATCCTTGTGCATGCCAGGCAAACACTGCAACCACTGATCCACCACTCTACCCCATTCTATTGTTTTCTTAGCTTCAATATAATTGACTTTGGCTCTGAGTTTAATTATTTCCTGTTTTTTACTAATTTTGGTATTGGTTTGTTCTTCTGTTTCTGGGGTCTTGAGATTTAATACTAGGTTATGTATCTATTGTCTTTCTATGATTTTCATGTCTGATTTTATACTATTAATTTTCCTCTTACAACTGCCTTCATACTGTTCCACAGATTTTGGTAATTTGTATCACTGTTCTCATTTATCTTTAAGTATTTTTAAAAATTTCTCCCCTGATTTCTTCTACTATCCATTTATCATTCAGGATTGTTTTATTTAATCACCAAGCATAAGAGTGGTTTCTACTTTTTAATCTTATCATTAATTTCTAATTTCATTCCATTATAATCTGATAGAATGCAAGGTATTATATCTATTTTTTATTTGCTATTATTTGCTTTGTGTTCTGAAATATGATAAATTTTACAAAATGTTCCATGTGCTGCTAAGAAGACAGTAAATTCAGTTTTTTATTGAGAAATTTATTTGTTGAACAATCATACAAATTTTAACAAAATAATATATAATGTATATAGATTCTGAAAATTGGATTTACCTCCAAGAATGCCCCCCCAATTACCCACCCTTATCCCTCCCTTCCCCTTCCCACAACATCTCTAAAAAAAGTATTAGGTTGTGTAACATTAAATGATATCTGGATTTAACACCTGATATTAGACCACTTCTCTTAATGGCCAGAGTCTAGTTCCAGCCTCCACAGGAGAGTGCAGATATTTGACACTTGGTACTCTGGGTTAAGCTGATTTTACCCAGCATAATTTCTTCCATAGCCATCCATTTACCTTCAAAGACTGCAATATCATTGTTTCTAATTGCTGTCTAAAATTCCATGGTATATATGTACCACAATTTTTGGATCCATTCATCTGGAGAGGGACATCGGGGTTGTTTCCATAATCTAGCAATTGTAAATTGAGCTGCTATGAACATAGATATTGCCGTGTCACTGTAATGTGCTGATTCTAAATCCCCTGGAAAAATACCCAAGAGAGGAATAGCAGGATCCTATGGTGGTCTCATCCTAATTTTTTGAGAATTCTCCACACTGCTTTCCAAAGGGGCTGTACCAGTCTGCAGCTCCAAAAACAGTGTGTTAGTGTGCCTGTCTCTCCACAGCCCCTCCAGCATCTATTATTGTTTATTTTATTCATTTTTGCCATTCTGACTGGTGTGAGGTGATATCTTAATGTAGTTTTCATTTGCATTTCTCTGATTACTAGTGATTCAGAGCACTTTCTCATGTATTCATTGGCTTGATCAATGTCTTCTGCTGAGAAGTTTCTATTTAGCTCTTTGGCCCATTTATTGATTGGGTTGTTTGTGTTTTCGTAGTTGAGGTTTTTGAGGATTTTGTAGATTCTGGATATGAGACCCTTGTCAGTTTTTAATAGCTGAAATATTCTAAAGATGTCTCTTAGGTTCAACTTCTTAATTGTATAGGTATTTTTATAGTGTCTTTACTTATTTTTTATTTAGAAGATCAACCCAGTGATGCAAAAACATGTTAAAGTCACCCAGAATGATTGTTTTGTGATTGATTTGATCCTTACAATTGAGAAGGGCTTGTTTGTTGTATTAAGATGCTCTGCTGTTTGGGATACAATTGTTTATAATCCTTATATCTTGTTGCTGTATGATTTCCTTGAGTATTATGAAATGACTTTCTTTTTCTCTTTTGAATGATTTTGGTGTGAAGTCCACTTTATCTGACATGAGAATAGTAACCCCCTACTTGTTTATAAGAACTATGTATATATTTCCCTATCCCTTCATCTTCAGTCTATGGATGTCTTATGACAAGAGTCTCTTGCAGGCAGCATATTGTTGGATCTTGTTTCAAAAAATTCAATTTGAGATGGATCAAAGACCTAGAAATTAGGTCAGAAACCCTGCACTTAGTAGAAGAAAATATTGGTCCAACACATTGGTTCAGGAACTGATTTCCTTAACAACTCTCCCAAAGCATAAGAAATGAAATGAAAAATGAATAAATGGAAATGCCTCAAATTGAAAACTTCCTCACAGCAAAGGAAACAACTAAGAGAATGAAGAGAGACCTAGAGAATGTGAAAAAACTCTTTGCCACTTGTACCTCACATAGGGCATTAATATCTAAGACATAACAAAGAACTGAAAAAACTTAACACCAAAACTAAATAACCCAATCAATAAATGGGCAAAAGACCTAAGTAGACACTTTTCAAAAGAAGAAATGCAAATAGTCAACAAATATATGAAAAAATATTCAACATCCCTAGCAATTAGAAAAATGCAAATTAAAGCTACACTAAGATTTCACTTCACTCCACTTAGATTGGCAATAATCAAGAATATGAAAATAAATGTAGGTGACCATGTGGGGGAAAGTGTATGCTTATACATTGTTGGTGGGACTGCAAAATGATACAACCCCTCTGGAAAGCTCCTCAAAAAGCTGTGAATGGGACTGGAGTGGTGTCTTGGCAGTTATGGCACATGCCTGATATGTACAAGGACTTGGGTTCAAACCTTAGCACCCTGTACACAACAAATTGTCAGAGCAGTGAAAGCCACATGAAAAACTAAATAAAATTGATTCTCTCATTCTCTCATTCTCCTCTCTCAAAAAAAAAAAAAAAGCTAAGATTGGAACTGTCATTGGACTCAACTATCCTATTCCTCCATATAAATCCAGAGGATTTAAAATCAGCATACTACAGTGTCATAGAAGCACAACACACAATAGCTAAACTATTGAACCAACCAAGATGCCCTTCAATAGATAAATGGGTAAAGGAAATGTGATACATACACAATGGAGTATCTGCCATAAGGAAGAATGACTTTATGAAATTTGCTTGAAAATGGATGGAATTTGAGGCTATCATGCTAAACGAAATAAACCATTCTCAAAAAAGACAAAGGTAAAATATTCTCTCTGGTGATGGGAAGCTAACCCAAAATTAGGAAAAATTTAGAGGAATAAACAAAGGGGAAGGAAAGTGAAAGAGGAGATAGATAAGGAAAGTTCATAGAATAAATTAGACTTAACTTTCCCATGTTCATACATGAACATACCACATTGAATTTCAACAAGTACATCAAGGATACGCTAATTTAAAAAAACCTAGTAGTAAATGACAGAAAGATAGTAGGGTGGAGGGAAGAGAATGGGGAGGGGGGACAGAAATACTGGAGATTAATTAGAAAAGTTACCCTCTATTCTTTTATAATTATGTCATTGTATATGCTATTGTCATGTATGTCTAAAAAGAATCAATAGAAAATTAGTAAGATAAAATCTATTTGGAAACTAATACATATTGACAGAAGAAAAGCGAGAAAACTCATTACTAAAGTGGGGATGGGATGTTGTAGAGAAAACAGATCATTATAGATTCAAGGTAGATAATCTGTGCAGGGTACCCAATTCCAGTAGGTTCTTATCTCCCAGACTACAGAATTTTATACATTTTGGCATATGTCCAAAATAATCATTTTTTGGTGTTTCTGTATTGATTTACAGATTTTGGAATGATAAGTCAATATTGCAAATAGAACGAAACAACTCCTTACAACACCTTTTATTTTTTAAGAAATCCTTAGTTTTGATGTGCTAAATTCATTTTTAGGTGTTGATCTACGAACATAAGATGTAAACTTCTTTTTTTTTCTCCCAATATTTTAGTCAAATTATACTGACTTCGTAAACTCAGTGGATGTTTCATATTTTTCATAATGTAGAAGATTTAGGGGGCAAAATTGATACTGGTTTTACCTTTTATGAGGAGAGATTGAGACATAAACAGGTTTATGAGAAGATATGTAGGAACAGATTATTTTAATTAATACTATGTCATTTTTAATCTTTAAAACACTTACATGAAAGAATATGTTTACTTTTGTTCTTTCTTATAAATTTTTAATTTTAAGAGAGGCTTCTGTTCAAACTAGGTTGAAAAATATATTGACATATTTGCTCAGGAAAATGTATTATTTTTTAACAGTTGCAGTATGTGTAGTGATATTTCTTTTTTCATTTTGTATAATGATATTGGATATTCACTGTCTGCATCAAACTAAAATGCAATAGTTTATTAATCTTTGTAATAGGCCAATTTTGGACTTCATTCCTCAAGTGTATAATTATATTTTATTTGGTTGCTCTTCTTCAAAGCATTTGATTTGCATTTGACTTGCATTTTTCCTTCTTAAGATGAATGTATTGACCATTTTTTCACTCATTTGCATCCTCCACTATAATATTTGGTCATAGCCTCATTCTGGATTTGGACTTTCAAGTGACAGTCCAGAATCCATATGATATAACTTTATTTTTCCTCCATGTCAATATACTTCTGTTAAATTTTTGAATTTTCTTTGCTTTTCTTTTTTTAATGTTGTATGCCTTCTTAAATACCATCTGTTATTAAATCACTCTTCTGTTACTTCCAATTTAGACTTTATTTTGAACTTTTTCTTCTCATTTTTTAATTCCATTCTCCTCAGTTCTTTCCAGTAATCTTCCTGTTCTATCATATCATTGCATAAAAACATTATGCTTATTTAAATTTACCACTATAGAGTCTATCTTTGTGGATTCTTAGCATGTTTTGAAATATTTGACAGAATATATTAACATGACCTGTTTAACGTGTCTTTCCGATCAGCTGTCTACATCTAATAGTGCTCTGTTCCTTATATCAGTTCTTCATACCATAATTTTGTGTGAGTAGTATGCAAAGTCTTCTTGTTGTTTTAAATAGGCTTGATTTCTTGACCTGTCAGAAATTACAACATAATATATGCAGTGTATATATCGGGTTAGAATATCCTGTGTCAGAGCTTAATGATTTAGTTACAGGAAGGTTCTATCTTGACCATTATTTGAAACTTTATTTATTTATTTACTTATTTATTGTTGCACTTTGGACTTAAAAAGTTCTATTCAAGAACATATTTTCAAAGTTGTTTTTTCTTTAACTGTAACAAATTAATTCATGGATTAGCTCTCAATACAATCACCACAGTCAGTGCATCAATATTATCTGTTGGTGATTTGTCACAATAAAACTAAAAGGATGTTTTTATTTGAAAATGTCTGTGGATTATCTTCAGTATTATTTCACAAATAGTCATCCATTCTTGCATTAAGCTGTCACAGAATTCAATGAACGTGAAATGTTTTGAAAGGTAATTTTTCACAGAATGAATCAAATTATTGTAACTATGACAAAATATAAATGATTGTCATATCAGGTTAACGAAATACAAAAAATATATTCCACTTCTATAGAAACTGATGAATAAAGTGCATAATCTTATATTCAGACATATGATATATGTTTGTTATTTTAAAATTAAGACCTATATAAAGCATTTAGATTCTCTGATATATTCACATATGAACATAAAAAACAAGTCTGATTCCTTCCATGAACTTTCCCTATTTCATTCCTCCTTCTTCCAGTTTCTTCCCCTTTGTGTATTCCTCTATTCTCCTTATTTTTGTTTAGCTTCCACATATCAGAGAGATATGTGGGGGAAAAATAAACCTTGGTTTTTTGAAACTGGCTTATTTCACTTAGCTTGATATCCTCCACTTCCATCCATTTTTCAGCAAATGACATGCCATTCTTCTTTGCTGCTAAGTAATATTTCCTTGTGTGTATATGCCATAGTGTTTTTAAACATTCATCAGTTGCAGGGCACCTTGGTTGGTACCATAGCTTTGCTATTGTGAACTGAGCTGCTATGAACATTGATGTGGCTGCATCACTGTAGTATGCTGATTTTAGGTTCTTTGGATATATGCCAAGGAGTAGAATAACTGGTTCATATGGTGGATCCTTTCCTAGTTTTTTGAGGACTCTCCAAACTGCTTTCCAGAGTGGTTGTACCAGTTTGCAGTCTTACCAACAACAAAGAGTCACTAAATTAAAAAAAAAAAAACTGTTAGTAAATAACAAAAAAGGCAACAGAATAGAAGGAAGAGAACAGGGTGGCATAGAGGGGGGGTAGTGGGGAATACTGGGGACTTAATTAGAACAATTTAAACTCCTTGCTTTTACAGTTATACCATTGTATAATCTTAGGTCATGTACACCTAAAAAAAAAATGAACATATACATTTTTTTAAAAGAGCACTTAGAGTGAAGCAGCTATTGACATGAGTGCTTTGTCATGAAAAAAGAAACACTGAAATTCTCGTTGCTAATTGTAGTAATATGAAAGTTTATTTTTCCCATTAATTCAGAGTTGAATGAGTTGTAATTAAAATAAAAAACCTTTGAAATTTCAATCACACACACACAAAGTATTCTTTGCAATGTAAAATCATTTCATTTGATCAGAATTTTCAAATTTCAGACAGATCTATTTAGAAAGGAAGTCACTAAAGTCACTATCTTCAATGAAAATCAAAGGGAAAGGGTTTTTTTTTCCTGATTTTTAGAAGGAAGTTTTTTTTCTATGTTCCTCAAGAATGAGAATCAGTTTAATGATATGTAAATTGAGTAAATCCCCTAGGGATGCTTTTCTTCTGTATACGCTTCTTTCATCATATGATAAAAATCAATACTACATCAGGAAGGTCACAAACAGTGAAATTATAAGACAAAATGTCCTGCCTAAGGGGGAATATAGGCTGTTTTCTCTTTCCTTTTTCTTTTTTTCTTTATTTTTTAAATCAGCTATAGTGTTTCCTATTTTATAACAGAAGAAGTCGTAAGGATTAAATTAGCATTCTGATCTTTCTGACAGTGTGCTTCTTGAATGTGATATTCTTACCTGCTTAAAATCATTTGAAATAACTGTTCTGGCAAAATGAAACTGTAAACACAAGAAAACATCATTTTCATATTATCAGCAAATTAACATGGTAATATGATTATACCAATGCTGAAAGCAGACACATACAAAAGAAAAATTCACTATAAACTGATTTAAGAGACTAATAAAGAAGTGTAGCTAGTATTTTGTCAACTACAAGATACAAATTTAAATATTCTTACCATATTCTTTATATTAAGAAACATTCTTAAATTTGAATCAAGATTATATTTTGAATAAAATGTTTGACACATCCATTTTACTCTTGTTATATAGATATATGCAAATACAGATTTCTTATATTTCTTTTTCTTACATATTTAAACAATTACAAATTACAGACATATTTATAAATTAATTAACAAAATGACCAAAGCACCAAAAGTCTATTTAACAACCCAATTTCAGTTTGTAAGATTATATTATTAGGATAGAAGTAAATCATTGATTTTGTTTGGAAATTTGAAACATGATATTCTAGGTCTTCTTCAATGTTTAGTCGGTTTTTTTCCCCTCTTTTGCTTCACTACTGCTTACATTGAGTACACAGATTTGCAAACTGTGTTGCATTAAGATGCACCTGAAAATACTGACTTTATTTTCTTACTGTAATCAGACTTTATATTCAACTTCCACTCAACTAATAGCTATTTGTCACTTTAAAAGTATGCCATTTGATTATTAAAATGCTACTTTATTCCCTTAACTATAAGATTAAACTTGTAGTTTAATAAACAGGAATTGAATCAACATGTAAACCAATCATCGTTTGAAAACTAACCCTGTCATGTTTATTACTACTACATAAGAGAAAGTTGCAGGCTGGTGCATGCAAATAGGTGGTTCAACAAAATAATGTGTTAAAAATGTGACTATAATACAAATTGTTTGAATTCTACTGCCTACATTATAATATGCTTTGTGACAACCTAGTTCTTCTGAATCTTTTTGCTATTAAGAGCAATACAAATGCTTGCTTGCAAAAACACTGCAATGTGACATAAAATATTACTAGTCCTCATAGTCAATATGATGCGAAATATTTTTATTATTTTTTAAATTAAAAAGAATACTCAGAATTTAACAATCTTAGATTCAAGAGTCCAAACAGCATTTCCAAATATGTTCATATTCCTGTTTGAGAAATCCTACCAGACTGTCTCCTAGCAGGAGAAATATTTGATCGGGCAATCTAAGGTAAAATGGCAGCAATATTCCTGACGTGTTATCATCACCACCATCACTGGCACAATCATTCTGAAAACTCTATGGATTTGATCTCTGGTGGGCATGCTGTTCTTGAGAGTCTAATTGTTTAGTTTCGGATGAAACTTTCTTTTCCTTTAAGAATTGCATTGCTCTGACTCAAATTAATTTATTATTTTCTTCTGAATGTATATGCTCCCAATGGCATTTTTATTATAATGAAAATTTGGCACCCTAAATGTTACAAACTGTCTTCAACATAAGTCTGTAGTTTCCTCTTACTTCCATACAGTAGGCACTTATAAAATCTCTTAATTTGAAGAATTGATCTCTGAGATATAGTTATTGAGAAATTGTTAATATATGCATATATGTCTATACATATATATGGCATTTGTATATTTATAGATAAAGTCAATCATGTACATATTATTCAATTAAATGAGATCTCTAAGAAACTGTATGTCCATTGCCTTTGAAATATAAAAGTGACTTGTCTAATTTTTTAGAGAAAGTGTAGGATATCAAAATGAATAAGAAAATGAAGTTTATCCAGGAGAAGTATTATCTATTTTACTATTTTTATTATTCACGTTCATACATGCATATAACAAAATTTTATCAATCTCATTTATGAGTACCTCCTCTTTTCCTCTCCTCTGTCCTCCACCAATCAACTTGCTATACCCTACTATTCTCCCTTTTGTTGCTACTTTCATTAGTGTTTATAATTTTACATAAGTCAGATTGATTATGATATGTTCATACATGGACATAGCACAATTTGGTGGATTTATTTCCCCAGTACTTCATTGTTCTCCTTTTTTCCCTTCATCTCACTACCCTTCTTCCACTCTATTGATGTCCCTACTACCTATTGAGATCCTCTTTTTATAAGGTTCCTCTCCCAACCCCTCTCTAGTTTCTCCACATGAGAAAAAACGTTCAACCCTTGACTTTCTGAGTCTGGCTTATTTCACTTAGCATGATGCTCTCCAGTTGCATCCATTTGCCAACAAATGACATAATTTCCTTTATCTCAATAGCTGGGTAAAACTCCATTGTGTGTGTATATATACCATATTTTTCTTATCCATTTATTTGTTGACAGGAACCTAGGCTAGTTCCACAATTTGACTATTGTGAATTGTCCTGCTTTATATATTGTTATGCATCTATCATTATAATGTGCTGATATTAGACCTTGTGAATAAATACCAAAGAGTGGGCTAACCGGATCATATGAGAATGCCAGCCTAGTCTTTTACGGGATCTCCATACTTATTGCACAACTGCTGCGTTAATTTTCAGTGGGACAAGTGTTTATAAAGATTTACTGTGAACAATTTATCAAATATGGATGTGTGTTGTACTTTTAAAAGAAGTATTACAAGATGAAACTATTAATTAAAATTATAATACATATGTGTAGGAAACATAGTTATTTAAGAAATGGTTAGACAATTAGAAAAATCCATATAAATAAATAGAACTATAATGATCTTTAGGCCAATTGTAACATCATGTTATTTATAGTCAGCAAATTCTTTAGATACTAATTTTACCCATGTTCTGAAGAAACTAAAGTCAAAGATGTCTCATCAAGGTAAATACTGAAGGACACAGGGTAAGATTTTAGTTTTCCTTACTATTTTTACTTTTTTTTTCAGTTTGGTCAGACAAAATTTTCTGTGAGAGTCTTAAGTATTTCTCCTTTAAACGCATCTATATTAGTTGCTGATCACTAAGTATCCTCCTAACATGTTAGTTCTCAATTTCTTTTTTTTTTTTTTAAGAGAGAAAGACGGAGAGAGAGAGAAAGAGGGAATCAATTTTATTTATTTTTTTCATTTGGCCTTTGTTTCTGACACTTAGTTGTCTTTGTAGCCCTTAGGTTTGAACCCAGGTCCTCATACATGGTAGGCAAGCACTGCAACCGCTGAGCCTCTGCTCCAGTCCAGTTCTTAATTTCTTAAATTTAACATGTGGATATGAACCTATTTCAGGAAGTTGTTTTAAAGATTAAAGTAAACAATATAAATAAAATATTTATCAACGTGTCACATAGCTGAAGTATGTCACATTTTTTCGAACACCTTCCCCCAACACTTTCCTGTGGATAACTTGAGATGATCCTGAAATTTTCAGTTAAATAGGTGTATTAAAATTTGCATTTTGAAATATTAAAAAGACCAAACCAATTATATTCATTTTCTACTTTGTGCCACAAGGTTAGTTTAAACAACACAAAGTGTCACATCTCAGCTATGTAAATCAGAAATTCAGGTTAGTCCAGCTACCTTTTCTATTTTGAGTTCCCAAACCTAGAAATCAACGTGATTCCAAATTCATACAGCATAAATCAACCTGATTACAAATTCATACAGCAGAATCCATTGTCTTGTCATTATAAAACCTATGTCCATATTTTCTTTCTTTTTTTTGTTAAGTATTTTTTCATTTTAATTAGTTATTTTTAGATGTGCATAACAATAGAATATGCAATGACATAATTATAACAGTATGGAATATAACTTGTTCTAATTCAGTCCTCAGTATTTCCCCTCCCCCTATTCCATTCTCTTTCCTCTACTCAACTGATCTTTCTATTATTTAGTAATGTTTTTTAATTAATGTCTTGTTGATGTACATGCTGATGAGATTCACTATAGTATATTCATACATAAACATAGAAAAGTTAAGTCTGATACATTATATGAACTTTCCCTATCTCATCTCTCTGCCCTCTATTTCCTTCCCCTTTGTCTATTCCTCTGATCTTTTCCTTATTTTGGGATAGTTTCTTCATTTCAGCGAAAACATTCAATCTTTGGCTTTTTGAGACTGCCTTATTTCACTTAGCATGATAGCCTCAAATTCCATCTGTATGCCAGCAAATGCCATAAAGTCATTATTCCTTTTGACTAAGTAATACTCCTAGTGTATATATATCACAATTTCTTTATCCATTCATCTGTTGAAGGGCACTTTGGTTTGCTCCATAGCTTAGCTATTGTGAATTATGCTGCATCCTGTGGTAAGCTCATTTTAGATCCTTTGGATATTTAACAAGGAGTGGAATAACTGGATCAAATGGTGGTTCCATTCCTTCTGGCTGTCAGCTGGGTTCACTCTCCTGTCCTAGATGTTTGTCTTTGGTCTTACACATGTTTTCCTTCAACTCAGAGTTACCAGCAGTGCATTAAATCCTTCTCATATTTAGAGTTGAAATCTCTCTGAATTCTGTTACATCTCTTTTCTGCCTCTGACTTGAACAAGTTTTTTGCTTTTTAAGGACTTACTTGATTAGATTGGGTTTATAGGATAATGCAGGATTATCTTCTTTTCTTAGTTTTATCTACTTAATATCTCATATTCACTGGTTTTTGAAATTAAACTAGGGTACCTTTGGTGGATTATTTTTCTACTTAGCATACCAATCTGAATGAAAATTTCAGTGTCTCATCTAGTTAAAAGCTTCTTAGCATCCATTCCTTCAAGTTATGGCATTCCATAATTTTATACCTTTCAGTGCAGAAGTTGTTTTATTTTGTTATTTTAATCTCCTTCATTCATCTTCCCCATGCTCTATCTGAAACTTCTGGCTTTCCCAACATTCAGGACATGGACCGGATAGATTTCAGAATAAGTCTTCATAACTAGAGATGGGAGAGCCTGGCATGAAGGCTTCTTTGTGACTGGTATCTAAGTGCCCTCTTTTGTGTGAAGCACTGATATGAAAATTTCTCTATAATTAATTCTCTAATGCAAACTCCTGCAAAAAATTAACTATGGAGTAGGCATTATAGTCAGTATTCATTCTGATATTGTTCCCACATTGTTCCTGGAATATAGAATAAAGAAAAGATTTCAGACCTAGCAACAAAGATCCTTTTTTGCTACTGGTCAAATAGTAATGTATATCTGTGCTTCTGCACAGCACCCTGGCCAAGAGCATGAATGCTAGTCAGTTGTGTGAGTCTAGTCTTGAATATTCTGGAAGTGTGACTTTCAAAACCGCTTTCATCCTTACTTCCTAAATCACAGTGCTATTACTAGACATAAATTAATTAGCATAAGTGAAAAGCCTATTGAATAGTTTGACACATAAATCTTTTAATAAATGTTAATAATTATTATTTTGTGCATTTTTCTCTTAAACTCATCTATTCTTCTTGCCTATAATCTCCTCATCTCATCTCATTTATTCATTATCTACAAATTTTCTATACTTCTAGAATCAGCTCTTCACACTTATTTGCCCAATCTTTGCCTCAATGGCTCCTCTCTCTGAAAACATTTATGTTCAACAGAAACACTGAGGCCAGGCTAGAATACCAACGTGGTTCATAATGAGGCCACAGCCTGGATGGCAATGCCAGACAGCTTCTGGATGTCAAGGACTGCTTGTATTATGTGACACTTTAGATTACTTTATGTGTCTTTTCCACAAAGATAATAACTCTTGGATTAAATAATTATTTGTTATTATGTTAGAAATAAAATTATTAAAAATCCATAAAGAAATCAGATGTGTTCTCAGTTATGGGTGAGCAAGACAGACTTTACTTCTGCAGAAGGGTGCACTCACAAAGGGGATCTGATGAGCAAGAACACTTCACTTTGCAGTCTGCCTGCTTATATCTCCAACCCAAAGCAATCCTACCCATCACTCTGATTGGAACAGCTCAGGGGTACAATCTGAGCAATTGGCTAATATAAAATTGGGGTGGGTACCATAGTCAGAAAAGAGGTATGGGTGTAATGGAATATCTGATAAGGAGTTTAAAAACAGATTATCTCTGATAAAATGGTTCCCAATCTAAGATGATTTCCTTGTATATCAGAACTTTAAGCCTACATTCTGAAAATGGACCATCACACTTCCTATTTATCACAATCATACCTCAAGAACTTGTCGTAACAAATAGACATGTAATAAAGACTTAAAAATTTTTTGTTGAACTAGTATTTTACTCCAATCTTACAAAAATTGACAAGTTGTTTTCAAGAGACAGCTCAAAGAGTATTCTTACAATTATTTTATTACATGATTACCACCTCCATTATAATTAACTGATTTATAGATACTGCTCCAAAACAAATAGTACATACCTTATAAAAAAGTACAGGCTCTAAAATTTTTTCTTAATAATAATTGTGATATTAAGCAAAACATACTTTGAAGAATATAAAATAACAGTTTTGCTTTAAGTTTGTCTTTTGATTTTTTTAGGAGAGAGGGACAGTGAGAGAAAAAGAGACAGAATCCTTTTTTATTTAGTTTGCCATGTGGCTTTCGTTGCTCCAACACATCATTGTATATGTGGTGCTAGGGTACAAACCCATTTTCTCACCCGTACCAGGGAAGTGCCATAACTACTGAGCAACTGCTCCAACCCATTTATTAAGATTTTAATCTCCACTTTATAAAAGAAATTTAAATTAGAACCTCTGTTTTCTAATTAACATCATTGGCCATGTTTTCATCTACAGTGCAATTATAACACTTTCTTCTTGATAAGCCTGGTAATGAGCCTAGATTTATTTGCCTTTGATTCAAGGATACTAGTTACAAAAATAAGAGCATAGCATTTCATATCTAGGGTCATGTTCCTGAGCACCAGTTGGTAACATTGTGATGATACATTGCACAAATAAATAATTAAACTGACTTCTCTCCTCTCCTCAGTGCTCCACTGACAGATGAGACCAGGTAGTATATTATCTAAGCTCCATTGTACTAGTGATGCATTGGAACAGAGAGCCACTGGTGAGTCTTCCCCCCAAGTGAAATATTATTCTGTCCCAAGGTTTTAGAGATCTAAGCACATATTTCCAAATCCAGTCTATAAGGCATTTGGGGAAATAAAATCAAAGATTTAAGAAAATTCTAATAGTAATATATCAAAAATTGCAGTGCAGATATGTGATAGCTGGGAGCTCAAGAAATTCAAACTCATAAATAATCTATTTTCCTTGTATTGTATACTCTATGTGAAAAGATTGTCTAACCTTCTGAGGGGAAAAAAGCTTAAGGTAAAAGGCAGGTGCACTAAATAATTGTCCACAAGAGTGAGTGTGATTATGAACTTTGGGATGTATAGGGGATATTTAAATGAAGTTTAAGGAAAATGGTTTCAGAATTACCTTGCAGGAAAAGCTGCTGCAGTGAAAACCCTTTTTGCTTTAAGTTAAACTTCAAAATGTTTCCTCCAACGTGTAAATCTTGTGGGTTTATCCACAAATATTTAAGTGAATACGAACTGATCAGAACAAATGAGGACGTGAAGAGTCAAACTGCGGGCACAATGATAGAAGGGGAGTATGGAGACTCTGAAATCACCCTGGATATTTCATTGCAAAGTGGGTTGAAAATCTCAATTTCAGCCTTTTCAAAAACAAAAACAAACAAACAAACAAAAAAACCTGGATTAATCTGACCCAGGACAGCCATCCAGTTTAATTAACACATAGAAAATATCAAAATTTCATGAGCACATGGGGAAGAAAAACAGGGCTGCCATGCCTGTAAGACTGTGTCTTAATGAAAGGACTTGGCTAAAGGGACACAAGTGGAACTTGAAATCCATTCCATACTCTGCCTACTAAGCCAGTGGTCCTAACATAGAGAGAACATCTTTGAGCAAGGGAGACTTTTCCTAATTATTCCTGAACAGTGATTCTTTATAAATTGCCTTCCCCTAAGAATCACCTTTTGGGGGCTGGAGCAGTGGCTCGGTGGTTACGGTACTTCCCCGGCATGCGCGAGTACACGGGTTCAAACCCCAGTACCACATACACAACTAAGTGTCAGAGCAACGAAAGCCATGTGAAAAAACTCAATAAAAATTTGATTCTCTCTTTCTCTCCCTCTCTCTCACTGTCCTTCTCTCTTAAAAAAAAATCACCTTTTTATAAATTATAGCTAGGTGTCAGATATGCTAATAGAGTACCTGGGGGGTAAATAGTTCAAACCCAATTTTATTAAATGATTTTAGTAAGTTAAAGTCATTTTAATATATCTCAGAAATTAAAATAGATAAGTGGAGCTTTCATTCGTGCAGGTGCTATACCTGCTTTACCAATTTTGAAATTATTGGTTGAGTACAGATCATAAGTTCTCTTAGAACCCTGAATCTCTGGATCTTGTTAAGCTGGCTCATTATTCTGAATTTACCTCTCTTAAAATTAATGTATAATTGTTCATATTTCTGGGTACAGTGTGATACTTCAATATATATAAATAATGTGCAATGTTTAAATCAGAGTGGAAAACTTACCTGGCACCTCAAGCATTTATAATATTTTTGTGTTAGGGATATTCTCTTCAGTTATTATTTTTTTTAAAGAAAGAGGGACATTGAGAAAGAGAGAGAGAAAGAGAAAGAGAGAAGCAATTTTTATTTAGTTTCTCATGGTACTGTTGTTACCTGGACACTCCATTGTGTACATGGTGCTGGGGTTTGAACCCACGTATTGGCACATGCCAGAAAAGTGCCATAACTGCCAAGCCACCGCTCCAGACCTTCTTCCAGTTATTTTGAAATATGCAATATTAACTGTAGTCACTTATTGGGCTATGGAATACTAGAACTTATTTGTTATAATTTAGGTGTCTCCATAAAGCTCATGTGAGACAATGCATGGAAGTTTAGATGTTAAATGATGGGGTCATCAGAGCCTTAACCTAACCACTGCATTAATCCTCTGATAGCATTAACTGGGTGCTAACTGTAAGCAAGTTCAGTGTGGATAGAGGAGGTAGGTCACTGGGGATTTTATATTTTGTCACCATTCTTGCTTGTGCTCGCTCGCTCTCTCTCCTCTCTCTCTCTCTTTCTCTGTCTCCGTCTCCCTCTCTCTCCTTTCTGGTGTCATGTTCCCAGCTTCTTTTCTTCACTACACACTACACACATCTGCCATGATGTTCTGCCTCACCTTGGGTTCCAAGGAATGGAGTCGGCCATCTGTGAACTAAATCTTCTGAAACTGAGACTCCCTAATAAACTTCTCTTCTTCTAATTGTTCTTATCTTGTCAGGCCTTTTGGTTGGAGTGGCAAAAAAGCTGTTAAAGACATTATTCTTGTCTCAGTATAAATTTTTACTCATTAACAATGTTAATGAATTTGCCTCTACCTTTCTTCCCAGATTCCAGTAACCACAATTCCACTTTTGTTTTCTCAGTACCTGGCTTGCATTTTGTACAATTAAGGACTCCCTGTTATTCTGATTATTGTTTCAACTTTGTAGGCCCATATCTCCTCCTATATTATTGCTTCTTGTCTGGACAAAGACCTGGATGATATTCACAATCTGTAAAAATAGCATATCATTCTATAAAAATGATACAGGCCTTGAAGTAGAAGCTGAGTCATAAATTATCCTTTATTATTTAGATGCTAAATATTTGAGGATTCTTAGAGAAATAGAGTACTTTGGGTAGCAAGGAGGCAATTGGAGGGGGTGAATATGATCATTTACCGTACAGCAGTACCTTAGCAATGGTAAAGCCATTTCCTGATCTATGAGCTAAATGTACATTATGAGTGGGACTGACTTTGTGTTTCTACTCATGGCCCTCTTCCCATTTATAGTTTATGCTCATTCTATTAGGTGCCATTTGAGCTCCCCTGGCAGAGCAGGCCTTTCATCTTAAATTTATAAATTCTCATTATTTTTCAGTGTTTAAATAACTATTCTCTTTTTTTCTTAGAGTACTATAGTTTGAAATCTATTACCATGCAAGTAAGACATTGATATATCTTCTTACAACCTGAGTATATTATTTCTTGAAATATCTCCATTGTTCAGTCTCTATGTACTCATCAATTCTTTATCATATGCCTACAATAAATTATGTTTTCTCATTTTAAATGCTTTTTATTGTGCTAGGGTTATGGCTTAGTGGTTGAGTGTTGCCTGATACTCATAAGGTCCTGGAGTCAATCCTCAGCACCACATAAACATTTTAATATTAATAATAAAATGCCTATTCTAGCCTGTCTCCCTTGGTATGCTTCTTCTTTTAAACTCCAAATTTCTAGAAGTATAGCCTTTAATTTTCTTCCTCATATCATATCACCTAAAATTGCTATAATTTGAATTTTGATATGCCAGAAATAAACAGTTCCCTGCTAAAATAATTACTGATCTAGAGGGTCCGTTTCAATGGTTTATTTTCTTGTCTTTAAAAAATTGGATCCTTTCTGTATGAAAGTGTGGTTAAAAATTATTGAATCATGAACTTACCTTACTTTCTGTTACAGAATAGTCTGTCTTCTCGGTTTCCTTAAAACTCCCTTAACACATTTTTTTCTAAGTTCCACTGATAGCACTTATCCCTCGGCTGCTCCGCGTCATTTATTATTCTCTCATACTTGCCTTTAGATAATTTCCTCTTGTCATTCTATATTCTCTTTCTAAGCAATCCTATCCATGATGTTCATTTATCACCAACTCATTTAGTTTTCAGTAACTCTACCCAAATTTTTAGTACCTTGCTAGATATCCTTCTCAGATGCCCAGAGCAACCCCAAGTGTAATATCCCTCAAACTCAAATTCCAATTACTCCTCAAAGCAAGCCTGCTTTACTACTGCCCTCCCTCTGCAGGATTCTAATCTTGCAATACCTGCTTTCTTTTCATAAAGCCTCTGCTTGACACGTGATCCTAACTATTCCTTTTATCCTTCTGTGGTGTAATTGTTTTTAATCATCTGAGATTTGCATTCCAAAGGTGTGACCTCTAACTGATCAACCATTGTTTATAGCACAGACTGAATCACATTGATGCTTTCTTTAAACATTCCTCCTTCAAATGTAATTTCCTTAAACACTTTTCACACATCCCTTTAGAAACATTCACTACTAATTTTTACATTGCTCTTTCCCTATCCCATTTGTTAAAATAAATAAAACTACCTTATGTACTGTTGTTTATTTACATAATCTATTTGCAGAGGAGGACGCAGCTGAAGTATTGAAAGGGGCCATGCCCTGGATGTCCTGATAGTTGTCTATACACACTGTATACACTATGGAACTTCTCAGCCACCGCTATTTTTTTTTTTTTATTTTTGAACAACCATACAGGTTTTTAACAAAATAATATAAAATGTGTATAGATTCTGGATATTACAATTACCCCCAGTAGTGCCCCCCCCCAGTTACCCACCCTTATCCCTCCCTTCCCCCCCGTATCTCTAAAAAAGGATTATGTTGTATAGCATTATATCTTATCTGGATTTAACACACGATCATAGACCAACTTTCTCACTGGCCAGGGTCTAGTCCCAACCTCCACCGATGAGTGGAGACAATCGACCATTAGTTCTCTGGGTTAAGCCACCGCTATTTTTAACCTTAGGTTTCCAGCTTAAGATTAACCTTTGAATTCTTCTCCTCTTTATTGCTCTTTTGTAAAATGGTCAAAAACATACCAAGAAAAGAGAAAACCATGTACTGTATAATTAAAATTGTTAGGAAGTATTTCTAAAAAAATACTGAAGTTCTTTTTTAAAACAATAAAAATGTGATGGCAAAAGTATGCTTGCTATTTCCAAAAAGGGATATTATAGGAAAAAAAATAACATGCCATAGCAGACTTACAAGTACCACATTTTAAATTGTTCTATAGAAGAAGTAAATAGGCCCAGAGTAAATAGAATTCAACTTACAAGGGTTTTGTGGTTTGAAATTGTATCGCACCATTTCACAGGAAAATGAGCTGCTAGAAATTCAACACATAATTTATTACTCCTGCTTCCATTTATATTTGGGTTTTATAATACATACCATTTATTTCTAAGGAAGTTAGGCCACCTGTTAGTTTCTTATGTTCCCTAAGGAGGGGAGCAAACACATTGCTGTTTATCTCACTTTACGTATTAGTTGAAATTAGGGCAGACAATTCATAAGTTATATGCTCCAGAAATTCTTAGTAAAATTTAGCCTTGGTGTGTTGACCCCTGCTTGAATACTCACTCAGAGTTCCGGAAAAAAATGCCACCACTTATAAGAGAACTATATGTATTGGAAATACATGCATGTGCATGCGTGCGCGTGTGCATACACACACACACACACACACACACACACAGATTTGCAATATAGGAATCAGCATCTGTTGTTAACCGACACTATTATATTTTCTCAGGTTCCATGATTCATAACTTATTTTCAGCACTTCTGTCTAATAAAGCAAGAGAGTGCTTATGAGTAAAATTTATTTGACCACTCTGACTGATATAGGTGACTAGTTTACTGTCAGTTTGTTTTAGCTGCATGATAGTTTGAGAGCAAAAAGAGATCAGCTAGCAGTCGTATAATGACTTAGTGAGGTTACTTGTTTATAAAATGGAAGTACCAATACAGACTAGAAGAGAGTGGCTAAAAGTCACTGAATTTCAAAATAGTTCACAGTGATATCATTGGAAGAACTAAGCATGATATTTTTTCTGTGTTACTGAAATTCTCTGAACTGTGTAATGTTTTATAAAGCCCAGATCACTGGAATGTCTTTTATTAATGCAAGTTCCTTCAAAAACATGAAAGCATCTGGACGTAAGCTTTTACTGAAATTCAATTTCTTCTTATGTTTGTCAGTATGCTAATTTGCCTAGCAGAGTTTTGTTTTGTTTTTGTTTTAATGATTTTTCAAGTGTATCTTGAGTGCTTTCTATATACCATGCACTGCATTTAGGTTCCAGAAAAATAGGAATGTCCAAGATGGCCTGACCTTGATGTGCCCCTCAGTTTGACTCAGCGTTAGACAGGTTTCTTCTGATGGTAGAACAGTGTTCCTGGAGAACTGGCTTTAGAGAACTTGCAAATGTACATTCTTTCTCTACCCCTGTGAGGAGAAGTTCTATAGACTTGATAAACTTCAGTGGAACAGAAATAAAGCCCTCTATAAAGAAACAATTAGGAAGTAAGTACCCAGACTTCACTCTGGCTCCTATCTTCTACAAGTTATCTCCATTGGCCAAAATAAACAAGAAGTCAGAGGTCCCTGAAGTCCTGTTGAAGATATTCGCATGCAATTGAACCTCCCATGTTTATTTTGCACAATTTGTTCAGTTAAATTTATACTATTTTAATATTTGGATTTGCTTTCAAGAAGTAGGTATTAATTTGCTTGCGTTTCTATGACGCCATGTCACTTGATGTGAAATCTCAGCAGTCAGATGTATGTTTACTTATAAAATGAAAGATAATATCTTAATATAGTTGATGTTTATTGTTATGAAAGTATAAACACAGATATTGGTCACTATTGAGAAAAGCTATGATATGAAAATGAGATTTTAGAACTGAAAATGTAAGCAAATAACTTTGTAGTTTGGAGAGATCGATGAATTGCTATTATATTGTGCCCCCTTCTAATGCATAAGCAAAGTGGGAGTATTGAGTGAGCAAATTAATGATTTGAATATATCAAGAGTACAGAAAAGGATATCCTTTGGATTACCTGTTTGGTGTCTGTCAACTTGATCCCAAAGGTACTGAGGATTAGAAAATTTTGCAAACAGTATAGATCGAGTGTATGTGAGCATATGTATACACACACACACACACTTATGATTTAAAAATCATTTGAAAACTGGTAAGTTAGGAGGCTACATTAATAGTCCATGTGAGCACTGATGATGTTTGACTATTATGAACTATTAGTAAATATCTACTTCGGTCTTGCTATTTTTGTCTTTGTTCTTATCCTAAGATTTCCCCTATGATTTAAATACTACCTGTGCCTATCCAGTACAAATATGAATCCTATCATTCCCTTGTAGCTGTTAACTTGATTGTAAAACTGCTTAATACTTCATAGGTTTTTTGTAAGCATTTGCAAATCAGTACATGCAAATTAATCATAACCACCATGATTGCCCCTATTCCAACATCAAGTCTGCCCCATCCCATCTCACAGTATTTTTTTATCTAATCATAAGAGAGAGAGGAACAGAGAGAAAGAGAGAATAAATTTTATTTTATTTAGTTTTTCATGTGGCTTTCATTGCTCTAACAATTTTTTGTATACATGATGCTGGGGTTTGAACCCATGTCCTCATGCATGCCCAGCAAGCACCGTAACCACTAAGCCACAACTCCAGTGTGCCCCACCCCACACACACACACACACGTTTATATCTCCTCAAATAATCAGTTAAGTACAATACCCTTTGCTTGGAATTTACTTTCACTTTCCCATTCAATAAATATTTTGAAAACCCAGTGTGAAACTTTTGAAGCAGTATTAAATACTTTATGGTTTACATTATCTCATTAATTTTCCACCTCAGTAGAAATAGCAATGATTGTTATTATTTTTGCCATGGCACATCATAATCAAATTCCTTAAATATTTCCAGCAGCCAAAGGAAAAAAAATGTATGTGAAGTGACAAAAAACAGGTTTCTCATCAGAAACCAATCAAGTAAATAAAACATGTAAAATATTTAATTTCATTCTAATTTGTTTTATTTTATTTTCCATCAGTGACCAAGAAGATTCCTTATCTTGTGTCCAGTGAGTGTCAAATTCATCTTAAATTAGCATAATCACAATATTTGTCAAGCTAATCTCACAAGTTTCTGTGGACAGAAAAAGAAAAAAAAATGTCACAAACTGGTGGAAATGACTTTCTCACAGATTGCTCTCCTGAAATTGTGATGTGGAAGACCTCATAACAATGGTTTTCAGGTCCCACTAACAAAATTAATCAACTCTATGTACATGGAAAATAGTATGAGAGAATTCCTAAGGAAAAAAAAAATTAGGGCTCACTCATGCAAGTCACTGACCATACAATGGCTCTCTTCCTAGAAGGCACTGCTGGCCTTGGCTGGTCCCAGGTACTGGAGATGGCCTTAGAAAACTGTGGCAAGTTACTTCAGTAATAGGGAGAGAAAAAGTTTTCTGTTTTTTGTTTTTTGGGGTTTTTTTTGTCTAAAGGCATGAATGTATAAAATGGCTATGATCAAACCAATTCATATAACTGATTTACCTACATATTTAAATCATGCTGAAATGTACTAAAATTATACTTGAATTGAAAATATGGGAGCTGGAAAGGTGGCTCAAGCTCTTGCCCAGCATGTGCAAGTATGTGGGTTCAAACCCCAGCATCACGTACACAGTGAAGTCTCAGAGATACGAAGGCCACATGAAAAACTAAATAAAAATTGTTTCTCTCTCTCTTATTGTCCCTCTGTCTTTTAAAAAAAGAGCAAATTCATCATAACCACCATGATTGACCCTATTCCAACATGAAGTCTGCCCCATCACATCCCATAGTGGAAAAAAGAAAAGAAAATATGTGTAGATTAACAGGGCCAGAGAGGTGATTCAGCATTGGAGCACTTGCCTGGCATGCAGAAGGACCCGGGTTCGATCCCCAGCATCACATATACATCTAAGTGTTGGAAAAACAAAAACAAGATGAAAATATAAAAATCAACTCTCTCTTTCTCTCACTCTCCCAAAACAGAAAATATGTGGAGATTAACAATGGCAAAGGTGAGAACAATGCGAGATAAAAGAGCAATGTTTTAAAATTGACAAACACAAAATTATTTTCTTGCACTTCTAATGCTAATTTACCTTTCCAAAATTAAGAGCTAGAAAATTATTGGCAGGTTATGGAATGAAGTGTTTTAAAATAATCTTATCAAAATTCAAAAATTTGTTAAATTAAATCCACAATTTCAACATGCTATAAGCAAAGAATATTAAAGCTGCAAAAATAAATGTGGTTTATGTGATATGCTTTTATTTTAAGGATTACCTACTTTGTTTTTACATAGATTATTATTTCTTTCAGATTATTCAAAATGTATTTAAGCAGAGAAAAATATTTATAATTATCCACTTTGTAAATCTCTTTGGGACATCAAAACCTTTGTATTTCAAGATAATTTTGCATAATAAATATTCAAGACCTAAAAAAAAAATCAAGAATAAGACTAAGAACGAATCCAACCAAGCAATGTGTTTTCATCAAGAAGCTTGTCAAAAGCACAAGTTTTGGGGTTGGAGATTTAGCTCAGTGGCAGAGCACTTGCCTAGCATGTGCAAGGCCAGGAGTTCGGTCCTCAGCCCTGAAAAAAAAAAAAAAAGCACAAGTTTTGTTCTGGTATATTGAGATGATGTTACCATTCCCCAAGACTCTGTTTTCCATTCAGACTATTGTACTCAGCCAATGGATCCTTTAGGGTATAGACACTTTCAATATTGTTCAAGAAAAAGAAAAGAAACTCATAATGACATTTCACAACTTAGAAAACATAGGCTTTAAAGCTGACATGAGTATTGAGTTCTTCTTCTCTTTTTTATACTACCTATCCGATCACTTCTAATCAATATTTTTCTAGCAGAGTATATATTACTGGTTGGTTGAATATCTTTAGGACATAATGTCTTACACAGTTATATGATCATTTGGTGTGTGCTATGTTTGTGTATATAATTGTCTTTTTCAAAATATTATGTCTTTTCTGGCAAAAGGGCTTGGTCAAAAACTAGCAACACATACACGTGCATGTGTACACACACACACACA
>PVKS010015179.1:0-46604 GCA_004027875.1 Aplodontia rufa | reverse complement strand
TGTGCTGGCTGCACTCAGGACCACCCTTACCTGGTTTTTGGGGTGTGCTGGCTGCACTCAGGACCACCCTTACCTGGTTTTGGGGTGTGCTGGCTGCACTCAGGACCACCCTTACCTGGTTTTGGGGTGTGCTGGCTGCACTCAGGACCACTCTTTCCTTTGGCTGCATTGATGAAGTCCTGCCAGCCGTGCTTCTACATCCAATGCTCTTATGCTGGGAGGTCCCCCCACCATGTTGCACCTGTCCCAGTGGCCCAGGGGGACAACAGATGGCTCTGCTAGGGTAATCTATGAGGCATTTGTCTCTAGCCAGAGCTGTCAGCGCTGCCAAGGCAACTCGGCCACATGTCTAAGTGGTGTCTAAAGCGTGCCTCCCCGCAGGTGGAATACATCTTCACAGACAAGACGGGCACCCTTACTGAGAACAACATGGCCTTTAAGGAGTGCTGCATCGAGGGCCACGTCTACGTGCCCCACGTCATCTGCAATGGGCAGGTCCTCCCTGACTCTTCTGGCATCGACATGATTGACTCTTCCCCAGGCGTCAGTGGGAGGGTAGGTTGTGGCTTGCCACAGGTTATGTGTGCATGTATGTGCGTTTGTGTGCATGCATGAGTGTATGTGCGCAGGCGGGGTTGTGTGCGTGCATGAGTGTGTGTCTGCATGTGTGCATGCACCACATTGGGGCCCATGTGCGGGGTTGTTTCACTTGCAGAAATGTCCCTTTCATCTGAGGCATCTGGGAAAGGTAATACTTCCCTGAGGTCCTGGTCAAATACTGTCACAATCCTGGTGTCCCCTGAGCGGGCAATGGGTGGCGATTCTCATGAAGACTTTGGAATTGCAGGACTAGCAGGGGAGGTGGTGTGCAGGGAGCAGAGTGAGCTGAGTGCACACATGTGCAAAGCCCCCAGATGCATGTGTGCACTCCTAGGTGCAGCGGTGTGCAGATGCACACATATGCGCTCACACTCACCCCACATGGGATCTGCCAGGGCTCCTGCCGTGCAGGCTGATTCTCCACTGTGGGCGTGTGGGTCCTGTGGGCTGTGTGGTCTGTCCGGTTGGGATGTCCCAACTCTAGGGCCCAGAGTGGCAGAGCCAAGTGCTCAAGAGTGTCCGTCACCTGGTGTCACACATTCTCCCCCAGGCCCTGGAGTTTGGCAGTCATCCCTGAGCCCTCCAGGTGCCTCCACGGGCCCCGAAGGGTCACTTCTAGATGGAGTGCCCTTCTTTTCAGTCTTTGCCACTTGCTGACCTTAGCCTGGACCACCGCAGCAGCGCAGGGAGGCCACACAACTGCACGCCGTGCCTCCTCTGTGACTGGCTCATCTCCTGTTTCAGCGGGGGTGTCAGGGCCCCCAGGCCGGGTGCCATGCGTTTCCCCTGACATGTTTTGACAGGAGCGGGAAGAGCTCTTTTTCCGGGCCCTGTGTCTATGTCACACAGTCCAGGTGAAGGATGACGATGAGGTGGACGGCCCCAGGAAGTCACCAGACTCAGGGAAGTCCTGTGTGTACATATCATCCTCGCCAGATGAAGTGGCACTGGTGGAAGGCATTCAGAGGTGGGTCTGCTGCTGTCTGGCAGGGCCTCAGTATGCAGCACTCTCTGCTGTGAGCCATTCATCCCCAGCGAGGCCTGCACCCCACGCTCCATGGGCTGAGCAGCGGCTGCCTCTGGCTGTGGGCTCCACTGGGCCTCATGTCAAGGTGGCCTCACATGAGAACGTGTGGGTCCTCATAGCTCTAATGGTGGCCTCCCCCACCGTCTAAGGTGTAGAGGTCACAGTCACAGGCTCCTGCAGGTGGAAGCCCCCACACGCCCTTCAGCACCGTCTCCTTGTTGATCTCAGAGAGTCATGGCTGGGGCACAGCTTTCCCAGGATCACATGGCCTGGGGTGCAGTGAGTATGGAACACCTGCCACCTTCCCTGGGTGTCCTTTTGTCTTAGCCACTTCCTGTGCCCACCCAGAAGTGCTGTGGCCCAGTCTCAAGCTGGAAACCATTTTGGACTCTCCCACTCAGGAGCCACTGAGGCCCTCTGCGTCCTCTGCACTGCCCCCAAAACCTCCGAGACGGAATGGGCAAGAGGAGAGGGTCAGCATTGCTGCTCTTGAGTGGAACTAATGAGTTTCCCCTGTGCAGTTGTGGGGCGGTGACCTTCGGTGTCCGAGTCTGCACTTGCATGGATGGGTGGCCCAGGGCCTATCCAGTTCCAAGGAGAACAGCGCCTCAGGGTGGAGCCGGGCTGTGCACAGTAGAAGTCAGGACGGGCCATCCCCTGCAGAGACCTGTGTTCAGTACCCGCTCCCCCTGGGGCAGACAGATCCTGCTGCCGACTCCCAGCACTCGCCCACCAGGACACGGGTGGCGCTGTGTGTCATCAGTGAGCCCCGAGGCAAGGCCTCTGCCTTGGCTCTCCAGCAGGTGCCGAGGTGGCCTGGGGGTGCTACACTCCAGCTGGGAGGGGACCTTGCTGCACAGCGCCCTGGCCCTGGTGTTCTGTCAGTCAAAGGAGAGTGCTGTCTGGGGACCACAGTGCCTCCTGGTGGCACTGCTGTGCAGAACAGCATGTGCTGATTGTGGAGAATGTGCTCTGGCCCTCTGGGAGGTCCCGTCTCCCACTTCCTGGCTGGGAAGTCCAGGGCATCTCCCGCATCTGGAGAGGGTTTCTCGCTCCGTCCCAGATGGCAGAAGTGCAGAGGGGGCAGGCGTAGAAGGCAGAGCTCCCTGGATGAGGAACCAGCTCCTAGATCCTGAGGTTACTAATCATGGCACACTTGGAGCTTGAGACCAAGTCACCTCACCCTGCCACACTGGAGGGTGGAGGGGCTGCCACCCTGGAACCCTGGGGATATGTCCACAGCCCAGCAGGTAGCTGCTAAGGGTCCCTGGCATCATATTTTCTACAAGTAACAACTAAAAACTCCACCAGTCAGTAAGTGAAAATATCAGAGAGACAGGGCTGGAGACCCAGGGACCTGCTGCTGAAGCCGTCAGCGCCCACGAGAATGTACACACGTGGTGTGGGGGCGCTGGTGGGCGGAAGCTGCATGAAAGCCCTTCGTGAGGTGCTGAGTAAATCGTCACAGTCTCCTGGCGCTGTAACATGGTTTCTGACTCCGTTTCCCACAAGTGCTTTTCTCAGCCTGGCTGCAGTGTAAAGCTGCGTCCTATGGAGGAGGGTCCTGCATTTCAAGGTCACCTGCCTTCTCATTGCAGGCTTGGCTTCACCTACCTGAGGCTGAAGGACAACTTCATGGAGGTCCTCAACAGGGACAATGATGTGGAGAGGTGAGGATGCTGCTCACCCACACATGGTCACAAGGAACAGCCCCACAAGGTCTCACTACATGGGGAAAACGGATTCTCTGTTCCTACCATGGTTCGCACTCCTTCCCAGGAGCAACCCTGAGAACCTCCTAGAACCTTCTGGAGACTGGACAGTGGGAGGGAGGCAGCGCAGGGCAGCCTCACCAGACGGCTTTCCTTGGAGACTGGTGTTTGGTGAAGAAAGTCTCATCGTCGAGGTAGTCAGAGGTTTCATCCCATGGGCACGTGGCCTTGCTGTTTCTGGGCCATGGGGAGCAGAGCATCATGGCAGGGCACATGCAGGAGCAGAACTGCTCCCCTCCTGGTGGCCAGGAGGCAGGGAGAGTGGAAGGGGCAGGGCCAAGTTATCCCCTTCCTATGCCAGCTAGGACCTAAAGGTTTCCATCACCTCCTGATAGGCTAGGGCCAACCACAGGGATTCTCAGGGCTTCTGGAAGGTTCCAACCTCCCCAGGCCACTCTGGCTGTCCATGAGGAGGAAGTGAGCAGCCTCCCTGCAGGTGGTATGAGGCCCTGGTCACAGATCATAGCATCCTCCCAAGTGGTGGTGATGCTTTAACGTGACCTCTGCTTCTTAGGGGCCGTCTGCATGAGATTGCTCGTCCCTGAGACCCATGATACATCTTGAGTTCTGACTCGGGAAGTCGGGGGTGTTTCTTCTCAGGAATGAGCATAAATGGGTTTGGGCAAAGATGGTGTGAAGAACAGGATTTGGTGGCAGTGGCCTCAAAAAAATCTGGGTTTTCAAATTTCCTTTAAAAAAATAAACTCCCTGGCCAAGTGGGATTGGATGAGCCCCTGGCCTGGGCACCAGCTGCTCCCTGCAGACCTGGAGTCTCCGAGGCCCAGGAGTCCCCTGCAGGGTGGGCACTTGCTTGCGGTCTGGCTCCAGCTTCCTCTGGGCAGGCAGCGATGTCCCTGTGGAGACCAGAGCCCACTCCACATGCTGCCGCGGCCCCAGTGCACCCACACAGCCACACGGCACAGCCTCCCCCTCCTGCCGCCCCTGAGCCCTGGGTCACAGAGCTACTTTCTGGAGGTCACATGCCACACTGGTTACAAAGCTTCTCTGGGGTGGAGGCTCAGAGTTGGACTCTCCCGGCATCAGTGTAGGGTGGAGCTGGGCACCCCTTGCATTCCAGAGCTCAGGGTGGGGACGGCGAGGCAGGGTTCTGTGGAGAGCAGTGCACCCTCCTTTGGGGGGAGTTTGCTGCCCCCAACAGTGTGAGTTTGGTAATTCACATTCAGGACTGGAGGAGAGTAAAGCCCTTCCCTTCTTTTTCAGGTTTGAATTGCTGGAAATTCTGAGTTTCGACTCTGTAAGAAGGAGAATGAGTGTGATTGTGAAATCTGCCACAGGTAGAGGCTTGTTGGTTCCTCGAGATGCACGGGGTGGTTTTGTTTCATCCTAGTGGCTGGATTCCCTCACAGTGGTGGCAACTTGGGCTCATTCATTCTAAGTGCCCACGGCCTCCACTGTCTTTGGGAAGCAGTCCCTTTCTAGCTGCGAGGGAGTGAGTCCTGGCCACCGCCACACATTCTTTATACAGCTTTTGGTGTTGCACGTGGTCATTCCACGTCTCAGCCACCACGAATGGTGCACTGCCTTGCCCATGTGTCTGACAGTGTAGAACACACTTACAAATAACCACCGTTTAAGGAAGGGAAGTCACTTTGAAGTCATCTCCATAGGATGTACAATTTACTCAACAAAGTGAGCTTTGCTGGCTCCATGGTAGTGGGTCTCGGTGGACCACAAGCTCTGGGTCCTGCTTTGGAGCCCTGGATGAGGAACACAGGTGTGGTCCAGTCTCTTGGACCACTTGGTCTTGGTGACCTCTGCGTGCGACCTTGGCACTCATGGTATCTGGCTCCTCCTTTTTTCTCCCCAGCCCAGGGCTGCCCTGCCATTAGCTCCTCCCCCTTCCAGAGGCTCCTATGCCTTGGCCAGCTGCTCCACTGTCCACCAGGCCCCACGAGGTCCTCAGCTATTCCTGAGGAGGCCACGTGGAATCCCACATGCACAAGCAGACGCCAGGCCCTGTCCTCCACCTGCCCCTTCCAGGGCCCTGTTAGCAGCCCTGGCCCCTGCCCCAGCTCAGCCCGGCCTCAGGGGTCTCCAGGTGCACCCCCCAAGCATTCCCCACCTGCTGTGCTGCTCGCTGCCCACTGCTCACCGTCCAGCTGTGCACACAGCCTCTGGCTCACAGTGTCAGGGATGGGCATCCTCAGTGTCCCTCACCAGGCCCTCTGCTGCCTTCCCAGCCATCATTTCCAGCCACCCCAGCATCGAGAGACGGTCCTCTGGCCCAGGCTGTTTGCTCTCGCTCCCTCATACACTTCCATTCACAGCTCAGCACTTGCCGGGCCAGCAGATGCCTGGCCGCCTCGGTCACCCCCTGCCCACAAGGCCCCACTGTGACACACTGGATGTCACCTGCCTTGGAGCTGTCTGTCTGGGCCCGGTTACCACGTGGAGCCTCCATGCTCTGTGCCCAGCGCCGCCTCCACGGGGCACTCAGTAGATGCCATCCAGGTCCACTTACGCTATGCCGTTTCTAAGCAGCATTCATCAAGAGATGAGGGTCTGTCTCCTGCTGTTCCTTAACCAGACAATACCAGGCTGCTTCCCTCTTTGGGAAAATGCTGGGTAAGTCTCCAGATACCACTGCTACCTACCCTGGAACCAAACAGACCAGTGTAGGGGACTTTTAAATCGGCCCGTTTTCTTGTACCTGTGTTGAGAGAATGGCTCTTGGTGAATAGAGGAGAATCTCTGCAGGAGAGCTCTCACGATGCGCTGGTTGGGATCAATCATCCCTTACTTTCCCTTTGAAGACCGCTGGGTGCTGCCCTTCAGTTCCAAGGGTGGAACTCCATGTGTTGGGCAAACAGCCTTGTGAGGACACTGTGGCTGCTGGGAAACCGGCCATCTGTCTCAAGATAGTTTCCACAGATTCCCTGGCATCTCCCCTGAGATGGATCAAGTGAGGGAGAAGAGCAGGCTCCACCACCATGACTTACTCTAAAGCTCAGAGGATGAGAGACAGCTCCCTGTGGATGTTGCCCAGGGCACACCGAGAAAGGTTTTCCAGCCTGGCAATGGGATTTGCAGTACCGCCTGCTGGAGGGCAGGAGGCCAACCGCACCTGTGCCCCAAAGAAACACCGTCTTCAACCTCAAGCCATCCAGAATTGTCCAGAATGAAGGCATCGCGTGGTGGGAATGTCGTGCGTTAGATGATGCTGCCTGGCCTGGGGCTGCCATGTCCCAGAAGTCTGTGCCTCAGTGTCCCTGGAGAAGCCGCCTGTACCGCTCTCAGCTCCCGAGCCACCAAGGTCATGTGCCGATGCATGGGCTGCACCACGGGTCTTCTGGATGCCTCAATCCCCATGTGGCTGGAACAGGAGCACATGAGAACTCAGGCTTAGGGCTCAGGCTGCTCCACCCATAGGAGGCCTCTGGGGAATGGTGCCGACGGGGACAGCTACTGTGCTCTCTGAAAAGCTGTGCCTCAGGAGTGTCCAGAGAAGTTTGAATGTGCACCTAGGCTGTTCTAGTCACATCTGTCCTGGAGAGATGCCCACTTGAGGGTGGGGACGGGAGGCCGGGAGCCCTGTGGCAGTCAGCCACCCTGCTCCTCTCCACTGCATGCAGGAAGTGGTGCCACAACCCTGGGAGGCCTCTTTCAAGTACCCGTGCGTGTGGCGTGTGCTTCAGGGGCTCGCCGAGGCTGCCCGAGGAAGGACACTAGGTCCGCAGCTCTCGGTCCCTGCAGGCAAAGCAGCAGCTTCACGCAGCACCTGCCAGGAAGCAAGGGAAGGTGACAGTGTCTACCGTCTTCCAAGCTGCCCAGCTGATGACCTGTTCTCCTACGTCGCTCAGGCAGTCTGCTCCGCCCAGGGATTTCCGTGTCATCAACTGTTACATCCACCGCGAGCCTTGGCCACCGTCCTTCCTCCATGACAGCTCTTGGCCCTGGAGCAGGTGGCCAGCAAGATGTCAGAGAGCCATACAGTTGACAGGACAGGTGGAAACCAATCTCATGTGCCCAGTCACGTGTGGAAACTAATACCGATGTACCCAGTCACATGGTCTGCATGTGCTGTGCATGACTTCACTCCTGTCCCTGGGACTGGAAGAGCAGGATCTGTGGCTGGGGCAGGCCCTGTCTGCACCCATCCAGTGCCATGGGCACATGCTGCCTCCTCAGGGCTGCTCCTAGGTCCAAGCCGGGTGCCCATCTCACGGAGGGTATGCAGAATTGACAGCCCAAGGGGAGGTCAAGCCTGAGCCATGGCCGTGAACATGCGTGCATTGTTACATCTCCTAGAGTACAGCTCCAGTCCTCACCCGCCTCTGACGGCCGCAAGAGGCTGTCACACCAGCCCAGCAGCCTGGTCATGGACGAGTCCCTGATGGCTGGTCCTGGGGCTCATTCTCCCATGACTTCTTGTCCACCCTGCGCTCAGTCACCAACTCATCAGCTGTCCCAGAGCCATCCTTCGGGGCATGGCTGGCACCAGGGCTGTGTCCTCTGCAAGCAGGTGGTGCCTGTGTTGCGAATGTTTCCCCTCTGTGGCTCTCAGAAGTCAGTCCTGGGATTAGTAATGAGGCAAGGCAGGCTCCTGACATACCACCAAGCCCATGGGCCTTGATCCAGTCCTCGTCAGCCCAGGACTGTGCCCCTGCCCACACCCCACCCTGGAAAGTCAACTGAGCTGGACAGTCACCAACTGTCCTCCAGATTTGGTCCCTGAGTACGTGCCCTCGGCATGGGGGCCTAGGGGCCTGTTCCTGCAGAGGAGCTGGGTGTTGGAGCTTCCTGGAACATCACCCTGGCCAAAGCTGCCCCTCCTGCAGCCCTACAGCCTACAGGAGGAGCAGCACTGCAGAGAAGGGACCTCAGTGGGCTACAAGCATGTGGCATCAGGCCTGGCATCTAGCCTCATGCGGCTATGGCTGGAGATGTGGGGATACCGCACCCTTTCTATTGCTCCACCGATGCTGAAGACAGCCTGTCCAGCCCCAGTTTCCAGAAGGGTCATGTTCACCTTCCAGAGTCCTGCAGCCTGCTCTGGGCTCTAGGTCGCCACACCCCTCTTCATTACCCCCCCCCAAGGGGGCTGTCTCACCCTTCATGCCTTACAGAGAATAGGCGCAGCCAGTGTCCAGGAGCCTCTTCTGCTCCTGGCTCCTGACGCTGCTCAGGACCTGAGTGACCAAGCAAGGCTTTGGAGTGACCCCTAGATCTGATTTTCCCGACTCCAGCATGTCAGCTAGTCTGCTAAAGTCTCTTTAAAAAGGTCTCAGATCTGCCGTCCTGGCTTCTGCTCTTCAGTCAAGACGTGCAAGCTGTCTGGTCTTCACTGTGTTGCAATTAAATGTCGTATTTTTTTTAATCTCTTATTTTACAGGAGAAATTTATCTGTTTTGCAAAGGAGCAGATTCTTCCATATTTCCCAGGGTCATAGAAGGCAGAGTGGAGCAGATCCAGTCCAGAGTGGAGCGCAACGCAGTGGTGAGACACAGCCCCTCAGACCCCGCAGCTGTGACTGCTCCCTTGGCTCTGGTGCCCCCACACCCTAGAGGTCTTCAGGGCAGGGTCTCACATCTTCCCATTGACGCCCTAAGCCCTCTGGGCTCCTGGGAGCCAGGTCAGATGGGGGGACACCGGTGGCCTGGAAGTAGCTTTCTCCTCCCAGTTTGTAAAGCCCAAGCTAACGTGTACATGGTAAAGTACCATTTACGTTCCCTGCAAAGAGTGTCACTGAGCGGTGCCTTCCAGCATATGATGGGCTTTATTGTCTTGTTGTGTATATGCATGTTGTCTGTGTGTTGTGTGCGTTGTCTGTGTGGTTAGTTGGGGGGGGGACTCTCTCCTGCCAGCACGCCCCCAGCAGTCACACAGGAGCAGGACTCTGGTTGTGAGCAGACCAACACTGTTCACTTCCCTTTGTTCCGGGGTTCTCTGGAGGAGAACATGCCTTCCCTGAGGGAGGAGAAGCACGCGTGGTTAACTGGTCACACACACCCTGATCAGTGTCCATCTATTGTAAAGACGCTGTGCCTATTGGGCGCATCTACTGGCAGGCGTGGAGATGAGTGGGCAGTTTCATCTCACACTCTGGAGCCATCAACAGAGGCCCCCTCCCACAGCCCTTGCCCCACATACAGGCAGGTCCACCCTCTCTCCTCCAGGTCTAGCAGAGGAACAGGTACCGCTCTATCGGGCCTCCCTGCTGCACACAGCTGTTTGAGCTGTCCACATGGGTGCCGGTTTCCTCCAGGCAGGGCCATGGGCGCGTGGACCACTGTGGGTGGTCACCACATGGGGGTTGCTGGGACAGCCAAGCCAGCTGGGTGTGGCGGTCTTGCTTGGGCGAACGCTCCATCTGCCCTGGAGACGCCTGCTAGCGTGGGTGCCCATTCTCTGCACGTGGCTTGCGCTCTTGATTGGCTGTGATCTTGTGACCTGGTGTCTCAGCCTTGCATTTCCTCTGCTTGGGGATCTGAGGGCTGGAAATTCCTTAGTGATTTTTCTACCAGCATTTTCCTGCCCTTGCTCTGAAGCAACACCTGTGCATTCAGCTAGATGTCGCTCGGCGGCTTACCAAAGGTTTTCCTTCCAAAAACCTGTCCGCAAGTTCCACCTCGGTTCTGTTGCCCATGCTGAGTTCTTTCCTCCGCTGCATCTTGTCCACTGTGGCCCTGGGTGTTCCTCCCTCAGATGGTCAGTGCTCCTGAGAAACAGGGCTGCCCGGGGCCTCACGTCCTCCCGCCTCTCCTCAGCTGCCTCATGTGTGTGGTGCGGTCATGGGGCTGCCAGGGCCTCTGCTGCCTGCACCAGTGCTCTGGTCTGCCTGTCCTTCTCACATCTCCGTCTCGGGTGCAGCTGCCCCCTCAGGTGCTTTGGGAAGCTTGGTGGGTCCAGTGCAGTGCTTGGGCTGGGGACCACGGTGCCCCCGACTACTGACAGCTCCTTCCTGGCCTCTGGGCCTTTCCTCTGCAAGTCACTTGAGCTCCCCTGGGGCCTGCAGCATCTCTCACCGTCCAGTACTCTGTCCCTGGGACTTGAGCACTGGTTCTCCTGTCCCATAACCCAGGAATCTACTGGCTCCATCTAAGTCCCCTCTCAGGGCCTCAGCCCTAGGAACTCCTGCAGGCACCTGGTTGCTAGTTTTATTATTGAACAGTCACAGATCCACAGGAAGTAGCAGTGGCTGTACAGCGAGTGCAGAGTGGCCTTGCGTCTTCCAAGCCCTAGCATCTTTCTCTTTGGCTGTCATTGTGCCCTTCTACCTCGGGAAGAGTCAACCTGCTCTGTCCCTGAAGGTCTCAGTTTAGCCCTGAGCTTTGCCTCACCCCACTTGGAGTTGCTGTGTGTGCAGTGTTGGCAAGGGCCGCTTGTGTTCCCGCCATGGGCACTGGGCTTCCCAGCACCACCTGATGGCAAGACAGCTGCTTCTCCACGGATGGCCTTGGCACCCTTGTCAGAGTCCCCATCCAGGTGTGCAAGGGCCCTGCCCGGCTCTCAACCCTACCCCCGACTCCAAGGTGTGCGAGGGCCCTGCCCGGCTCTCAACCCTACCCCCGACTCCAAGGTGTGCGAGGGCCCTGCCTGGCTCTCAACCCTACCCCCGACTCCAAGGTGTGTGAGTGCTCATGCCCGGCTCTCAGCTCTGCCCTCGCCTCCCGGGTATGCGAGGACCCTGCCTGGCTCTCAACCCTCCTGGGTGTGCAAGGGTCCGTGCCTGGCTATCAACCCTTCTCCCACCTCCTAGGTATGCCAGGGCCTTGCACAGCTTTTAGCTCTGCCCTGCCTCATGCCTCCCGGGTGTGCAAGGGCCCTGCCTGCCTCTCAACCCTCTTGGGTGTGCAAGGGTCCTGCCTGGCTCTCAGTCCTTCCCCCACCTCCTGGGTGTGCGAGGGCCCTGGATGGCTCTCAGTCCTTCCCCTGCCTCGGGTGTGCAAGGGCCCTGCCCCTCTCGTATCTGTGCCACGCGGTCCTGCACTGTTGGATGATACTGCCCCTAACTAGAATCTAGTCTTCCAGCTTGTTTCCTCCAAGGTTGCTAAGCTGCCCTGGTGGAAATTCCGTGTGAATCTCAGCTGGGCTTTTCCATCCTAGGGAACCCTATTGGGGTCTGGGTGGGGGTCTTGTGGGTCCGCAGGTGGCTGTCGGTGGGGTTGGCATCTGCAGTGTTAGGGCCGCATCCCTGAGCACAGGTGCCCCTGCTTCCTTAAGTGATTCCATTCAGCCGTGGTTTCTGTTTTCAGTCTGAGTCTTTCACGTCTGTGATTTGACTCATTCCCAAGTATTTCACCTTTTGGCATTATTTTGAATGAAATTCTCTTCTCAGTATACCTTCGGGGCTATGGCTGGGAGGTGGTGTTTGTGTTTGAGTTTGCACCCATGTCTTTGCCGGGCTCCCATGTTGGCTGAGAATGTGTGGGGTGTGCGTTCTTCACGACTCCAGGTCCAAGCCTGCAACCTGCAGATGCAGGGTCCTTGGAGAGACACCTTCCTTTCCTCCTTTTCATTGCCCTGCTTAAAACTTCTGATGCCACCACAAGGAGACATGGCCAGCACAAGCCTGTCCATCCCCATGAGCATGCTGCCTGCTGAGGGCTGGTACATGTGGGGCGTGCCAACCCGGGGAGGAGCCTCCCAACCCCAGCTCACCGGGCGTGCATGAGGAGACACAGGGCCTTGCCAGCTGCCTTCCCTGCACCTGCAGACCTGCTTCTCATCCTCCTGCTGGCATCATACTGCACTCCCTGATTTCCCCATGCTGAGCCCCTTACCCTCCTGGGGTAAAGCTCTCGCCATACCTGTCAGATGTGGTTGACTGGAGAGGACGGCTCTGTCCGTGTTCGTTTGGTTGTTTTCTAGCAGGGTGTTTGTCTTACCAATGTCAGTGTGGTTTTGAGCGCAACCTGCAGGGTTAGGAGTCAGCAGCAGGGCCAGAAGGGCTCTTCTGCTCCCTGCCACCGCAAGAGGAAGGCCCCTGTCCACTGTTAGCAGCAAGGACCTATTTACCCCTCACAACTACTCTGAGTTCTAGGACAGCTCGGGACATTTTCCTTATAAAACTGTTCCCTTGCCCTGCAGATTTTCTGGCTTGTGACTGAAGCTACTTCAGCCCTTAGGGAAAGTCAGGATTTGTCCCAAGTCCACATCTGTGTCTTATCTGTAGACTGGCCGCCAGGTACACAGAAGATCTGATGTTGCCTTCTTCTTTACTCAGCAAGCCTGCTGAACGCTTGGTCCATGCTGGGGATTCAGTGAAGTAGGACCCAGTCCAGGGGCTGGAGACAGATGGGCAAATAGGCAGGCCTAGCGGGGTACCAGGTTAGAAGGGGTGCTGCGGAGGGGTCTGGGCGGCACATGTTGGGCTGTGGAAGCCTGGTGTTAGGGAGGATGGCACTCACCCCTCTTGGACCAGGAGAGCATGTCTAGAGGGTATGCAGGAACACAGTTCTAGAAGGTTCCTGGAGAACAGAACTTCAGACAGTCACAGAGCGCTCCTGAGTTCTCACATCTTCCTGGAGGATCATTGTGCCCTTTTTCTTGATAGCTCGGGCAATGGGTACCATCAGCTCAGTGGTGTGGTGCCCTTGAGATAGAGGCCAGGGCATGAGGACTGTGTCCCCTGGGAGTTACGTGGAGCTCCACACATGTATTAGACATCCTTTCTAAGACCAGCCGTCTCCCAGAATGCAAAGTGTTGTTCAGGAGTGGAGGCTGAGTGAGAGGGAGAACAGACAAGAACAGCCTCTCAGCCTCCACCCTCCACCTTCCCCGGGCTTGGTGCATAGAGCAGGAGTGGCACTTAACGGGCAGAGGGAAGAGATGCATAGCTTTGTGGTGCCCACCCATTGCCCTTGAGGCTGAGATCTGCCACTGGTCCCTGGCCACTGGCATAGAGTGCTGCCCATGTGTGGGGAACACAGCCCAGAACTCAGTGTTCTTAAATTCTTATTTTAGTCTCCCGTGCACCCAATAGTGTGGATCAGTAACATTTGTGGGCTGGGCATGGTAGTGCACAGCTGTAATCCCAGTTCTCAGGAGGCTGAGGCAGGAGGATGGCAAGTATAAGGCAGCCTGGGCAACTTAGCATGATGCTGTATGAAAATTTAAAAAAAAATCACAGGACTGGGGACGTGGCTCAGTGGTATGGTGCCCCTGGGTTCAGTTCACAGTACCAAAATACATATATTAATAACCTCACAGGTTCTCAGTGCAACATGATTACTTCAGAAACCCCATCTGATGTGCACCGTGAGAGCACAGACTAATCCTAGGAGAGTTCTCACCCCCTGATGTGCACCGTGAGAGCACAGACTAATCCTAGGAGAGTTTTATACTTATCAGAAAAAGGAAGCCACGTCTGTCTTTGGTTTGATAATTTGTAACAGTTGTCCATATTTGATGTGGTCATGAATGATTCGGTCACGAGTGACTGAGTCCCTTGAGGTGTTGGGTCCACTTCCTTGGCTCGTCATTCTGATTATCCTCTCCAGAAGATATCTAGAAAGCTACTAGAGGTGTCTTGGCAGGTGGCACTGAGCTGGCTTAAGGGCCACCTTGTGATCCGTAGGAAGGGCTCCGGACCCTGTGCGTTGCCTACAAGAAGCTCGTCCCAGAAGAGTACGAGGGCGTTCGCCAGCTGCTACAAGCGGCCAAGGTGGCTCTCCAAGACCGAGAGAAGAAGCTAGCGGAAGCTTATGAACAAATCGAGAAGGATCTCATTCTTCTGGGTGCTACAGCCGTGGAGGACCGGTAAGAACACCATCTGCCTGTCCTCAGAGATGAGCGATGCGGCAGGACAGGCGGGGCGTGGAGTGGGGCCCATATAGGAGACTGGCCTTCTGAACACAGAGGGTGACGTCCTGGGAGGCCGTGGCTGGAATAAGATGCCTGAAGGCACATTTTCCCAGAAAGCAATATGGACAGTCAGCCTGGCCAGATATGAAGAGTCAAGGATCAGGTTTTAATTGTCTTTCGGTCACAATTCTTCTAGTTCTTCTCTTCCTCCCTCCCTCGCAACCTACCCAACGTATTTGTCCTTGCTGTTTGAAGAAACTTAAGGTGCCCAGGTGAATGTAAAGCCCAGTATCGGAACTGGAACATTACCAGTTACCCTTACTGCCCTCCCTGCCCCTGCAGAGAGAGGCTTCTAATCTGCACAGTTGCACAGTGAAGAATAAAGATTCCCAGAGCTCCGTCTATGACAGAGCCATCGGTGGTCCTGCTGTGGCGCCTGGGATCAGAGCAGAGCAAGGGGGCTGCAGCTGGTGGTGAGGACAGAAGTGCCCAGCGTGGTGCTTTCCTCCAGCAAGTGGCTAGAACCAGAACTGTTGGCAGTGTGTAGGATCCGTTTTTGTCCAGAACTGCATCCTGGGCGCTGATCTCCACATCCCAGTGCCTTCTGGACACTCCTGCCTGATCCTGAGTGGGGCTGCTTGGTTGGTTTTGTTCCATTCTCAAATCTCGTCCTGTCCAGTGCACAGTGAGGACCCCACTCTCCTAGGAGAAGGCACCCCAGGTAGCAGACAGGCTTTAGCAAGTCAGGATCACAGGATGTGGAAAGCTCTAATTATAATAATTTTAAATTATTAGATTTTTTGGCATTTCTGAAATTTTGTGGCTGCATGAGCTTGACAGCGTTGTCTAGGAAGCTCATCCTAAAATCCGTTTAACACGGTGCAGTTGTCCTAAACCCACCCCTTTTGTTCCTCACTTCCTAGAAACAGCACGTGCTGCCCCCTGAAGGTCAGAACTCTAAGATCTAGAGAGGACAGCAGGTACCAGGGTGAGGCACATGAGGCAGTGACACCAGACCAGCCTCCCACGGTGACAGGCTGAGGGTGTCAGGAGAGCGTCTGTCCTGTGCACGCTGTGTGCCTCAACCAGCTTGGCTTCCTGTGAACGGGTGGAGGTGCAGTCTGACGCCACGGGCTGTGCCATGTGCTTCACACAGCATCGGACACGTAGTAGGTCCACCACATGTGCTAGCCACTCACAGATGGCCAGTGTTACTGGGGGTGGTGTTACTCAGGGGTACCTGAGTTACCGTTTGGTAAGTGGCAAAGTCAGACCAGTAGATAGCACAGGAAAAAAGACGTGAATCCTGCGGGCCACCTTGCCTCCCACCCCAGTTCATCTGCTCGAGACCCCTCCCTCGTCAGCCGTGGTCTCCTTAAAGTGCTTGAGCCCCTCTCTACTGTGGGTCCTGCTGGACAGGACTGTGATGCCTGGCAGATGGCAACCGCTCCGGACAGCTGCTGTGCTCTGTGACATTCCATCTGCTGGGTGTCAGAAGCTACTATGAAGATCACACGATCATAAGCCAGCAGCTCTTACATCTGATTCTGCAGCTAGACCCTCAGCAGCCTCATGCTTCTGAAGCTCTGTCCCTTGGTGGCCTTCGTGGGTCCTGGTCCCCACAGTCTGTCTGGTTTCCACCCCCGCAGGCTCCAGGAGAAAGCTGCGGACACCATTGAGGCACTGCAGAAGGCGGGCATCAAAGTCTGGGTCCTCACTGGGGACAAGATGGAGACGGCCGCAGCCACCTGCTATGCCTGCAGGCTCTTCAGGAAGAACACGCAGCTGCTTGAGCTGACCACCAAGAGGATCGAGGAGCAGAGTCTGCATGACGTGCTGTTCGAGCTGAGCAAGACCGTCCTGCGCGGCAGTGGGAGCCTGACCAGAGACAACTTCTCAGGGTGGGTAGCACCCCCTGCTTCTGCAGCAGGAGTCCCACCCAGCCTGCACGCGCAGGTCCTACAGTCTCAGGGACCAGGTCTCCTGTGGACATGAATGCCAGCGTCGTCCTGGGGCGAGCTAAACTTGGGCCAAGCCAGGCCACCTCTCTTTAAGGATCAGGACGTGCTTCTTGCACCTGTGTGCACAGGCAGGGTGGAGGGTGGGAAAAGACAGGAGTAAGTCTTTTAATTGGGGTAATTCTTGTCTGCTTATGAGACTGGGGGGCTCCGTTGTGGATGCCTGCATCAGCAGCCAGACAGGCTGGGCAGTGTCAGTTATCCAGGCTGGCTGGCTGCCCTTGTTGGCCTGCGGTGGTCTTCTGAGGTCAGGTTTGTGTTGATGTCTTCAATTCCCATCAGTGTGGGAAGAGCACATGCGTTCTCATCAAACACAGACTGAATTCTTCATCGAGCACAAGGGTGTTTCCCTTTGCCTGAACTGCAGAACTCCTCTTAGGGACTGAAGGCTAGCCGTGTTCTTACCAGCTCAGGGCTCCGGGCAGGAAACCTAGGGATGTTAGCTCTACTTACAGACCACAAGTAGCCAGGGAGGCTGCCAGCAGATGCCCCGTTACCCACAGAGAAGTGTGCCATGGCTTTGGTGCAGGCGAAACAAGAGCATCTCTTTAAAGCATTGGTCACAGATTGTACTGATGAGCAGGTTTGCGGCTTCTGTAGATGCTGATCGTGCAGAGCTAGTGACTGAGTGATCTTTCTGACTTGTGTGGCCCAACAGACTCTCCGCGGACATGCAGGACTACGGTTTAATCATCGATGGCGCTGCGCTGTCTTTGATAATGAAGCCCCGTGAGGACGGCAGTTCCAGCAACTACCGAGAGCTCTTCCTGGAAATCTGCCGGAACTGTAGTGCCGTGCTGTGCTGCCGCATGGCGCCCCTGCAGAAAGCCCAGGTCACATCCCCACTCTTGTCAGCTGGTGACGCATGCATGAGCCTGTCCTTAGTCCCTCAGCCTCTGATTCCTGGAAAATCCAATGAGATAGCACCTTTAGAGGCAGAAATGATAGAGATCTAAACCTGCATCTTCAGTCACCCTCGGTAATGGGAGTGGAGTCCGGTGTGACCCTTCCAGGCATGGTGGCCAGGAGCAGTGTCTGGCGCCCCCTGCAAAGTGAGCAGAGTCACTTGCCAGAAGGGGCCTGGCATTTATTGAGTGCCTGCCATGTGACCCCCCACTAATAGCAATGCATTCCGCCTTCACAATGACCCTGTGGACCAGTAAGTGGTCCTGGCTTTGCCTACTAGAGTCCTTGTCCAGAGTGAGCCATTAGAAATGACAGTCGTATCTGGCTGGCATGTGCCCAACTCCAAACTCTGGTTCTGCCTGCTCTGAATTCTTGTGGGACTCATCTGAAGTACTTTTTAAAATGCACTGTGGGACTCTTGTGTGAACAGTGCCTTTCCCGCATCAGTAGACCTGGAGAGTTCTGACTTTGTTCCAGCACATTTTAGATGCAGCAGGCCAGGTGACCTCAAATTGTTCATGAAAGAAACCTGCAGCTTCTCAGTCTGGCCCAGTGGTTAAGGTCAAGTAAGTCTTGCACACATTCCGAGAACAGGTGACACCAAGCTGTCACTAAGACACAAAGCCCGGATCTCCCCTGGGCAGTTCTCAGGGAAGACAGGCTCAGACTTGGAATCATGCACATCCTGTTTTCCATGAACACGCTTCTTTCCTTTTGTCCCTGTAAACCTGCTTGGGTTGCTTCCAGAACGGCGGCCGAGGGTCTTCTGTACTGGTTGTAAGCTCTCAGCGGACTTTGAAAAGCTTTGGTCAGATGGATCTGTGTGCCACACCTCATGCGGGCACGAGAAGGGGGTCCCACAGCCTTTCAGGCCTAAACCAGTGCACTTGGCATGTGTGTGGGGGGACAGAAGAAATCTGGGAGCGCAGAAGCCACTGATTGCCACTCTGTGGCAGATTGGATCTTGCACCTGTGATGACTTTGAAACATAAAGTAGCCGCAGCAACTGCAGCTCGTGCTCTAGACTGGTTGCCTGATGCAGCGTGTTGCCATTTGTCCCACTGCATTCAAATGTGGCTAGAACCGCAGCTCCCTGCCAGCCTTTCCAGGTCCTGTTGTGATTGTATTTCCCTTTAATTTTATTTTGCTTTGCTTTTGAGATGATGATTTTTTCCTGTGTGAAGGGGAACAGTGTTGCAATCAGCTCTAAGCAAGCAGTGTTTCCTTCCTAGACTGACTTTACCCTTCAGCTCTGCCTGGCTGCTGAGTAACCTGAGCAGATGCAACAGAGGAGACAAATTCTGTGCTCATCTTTTGCAGATTGTTAAGTTGATCAAATTTTCGAAGGAACATCCCATTACCCTGGCCATCGGTGACGGTGCCAATGATGTCAGCATGATCCTGGAGGCCCATGTGGGCATAGGTGAGCCGCTCTACCCCATGCACCTGGCCTCACATGTTGCCCTGACTGGGCTGCTTCTAGCTGCCCCTGCCTTCTCCTCCTCGCAGGTGTCATTGGGAAGGAGGGCCGGCAAGCCGCGAGGAACAGCGACTACGCAATCCCCAAGTTCAAGCACCTGAAGAAGATGCTTCTGGTGCATGGGCACTTCTACTACATCAGGATCTCTGAGCTGGTGCAGTACTTCTTCTACAAGGTGGGCAGTTCCTCTGCACCTCCCCACTGTGTGGCGTGACACACTGGACGGCCTGGCTCTGGGTGGGGTGGCTCAATGCTGCAAGTGGCTGTTCACCAAAAGCTGACCCGACCCTCCGAAGGAGACTCCCGGCACCTCTCTCGCCCCCAGCGCTCAGTGTGGAACTGCAAGACCCCCCCAGGAACATCTGAGCAGGGATGTCGTTTGTGACTCTCTGTCAGCGGGTACTTTGCTAGCTGTGCTGATCCCTTCCTAACTCATTGCCCTTCACCTTGTCTGTGCTCACCGCAGCCAGGGCAGGGCTTCAGCAGCCGCTGAACCAGACGGAAGCTTTCCAAGGCCCTCTGCACTCTGCAGGATGCAGGGCGCCCCTGGGTCAGCCCCCACACAGAGTGGCCTCTGTTGACAGCAGCTCAGGAGTGGTAGCATGAACTCCGGTGCTGCCCCGAGGACCGCGTGAACTAACAGGCTGTGGCTTTTCTTTCAGAACGTCTGCTTCATTTTCCCGCAGTTCTTATACCAGTTCTTCTGTGGGTTTTCTCAGCAGGTCAGTCCTTCATCTTCTGAGCAGGGAGCTCATCTTGCCTGCATTCTCCTTCCCTGGAGGGGGGCTGTGGTGGGGAGAACAGGTGGTAGGACATCCAGGCAGACCTGCCATGGGGACAGGGAGGAAGCCTGCCTGTCGGCAGGTGGGGTGCTGGATCAGGCCAGGGCACAGTGCCAAGGAGTCCCCGAGTGGGTCTGCTGCCTCATGTGTTAAGAGATGCGAGTTGGCAGAGCGGCATGGCAGGAGACCCACAGCCCCTGGAGGTCATCCTTGGCACCTGAGGCACTACTAGGAGCCTGAGAACAGGGATGAAGGGGCTCCTCAGCACCTGCTGCCCAGGTGACACCTCAAGTGCCAGGTGCATGGGATGCCAACTGTTTTGATCTGAAGCAGCCAGGAGCAGGCCAAGCAAAGCTGGAAGATGGTGATCAGAACTGCAGATCTTTTATTCAGCTTTTGTTTCCCTGTTTCCCCCATTTTTGTAAGTTTGCAGTGGCAGGATGGGTGGGTCTCATGTCCAGCTGTAAGTCTAGCCTGGCACTCTGAAGTGTTGACATTTGCTCTTCATGCATGTTAGATTTACGTGCGTCCATGGTTCTTGTGTTTAAAGTGGTGTGTTGAAGGCATCCGTGGTCTGGGGCGGGGGTGGTTCAGTGGCATATTCTTCCTGCAGACTCTGTATGACACTGCATATCTGACCCTCTACAACATCAGCTTCACCTCCCTCCCGATTCTGCTGTACAGCCTGATGGAGCAGCACGTGGGCATAGATGTGCTCAAGAGGGACCCAACACTGTACAGGTGGGTCCCCTAGCCCCAGTCCACGGCCCTTCCCTGAGCAGGGAACAGCAAGGGGCAGCGTTGATTCCTTCTGATAAATGCACAGCAGATGCTGTTCGAATGCTGCAAACAGCACAGTGGGCACACCTGCTCCCTGGGGGACTGTCCAGCAGGAGGCCGAAGGTCCTCACCACCCCAGTTCAGAGGTGGAGGTGATTTGTGCTGCACTTGGGACACACATGGGGCCAGTTTGCGCTTTGCTGGGCTGCTTGATGGATGTGAAGGAACCAGGGATGAGAATGCCGGTCCAGTGAATTCATGGTGTGACTCAGCCTTCTGACCAAGTGTGTTGTCCAGGAAGGTTAGCAGATCTGGATTCAGCCTGATCTTTCCTTCTGAAGGTGTTTTGCTGCTATTTCATAACCGCCCTCTAGGGTCTCCTGTTTGTCTTTTTAATTAAACACATGTTTTCCAGACAAATTAGACCCATGTGTGGTTGCAGAGCATGCAGGGAGATGCCACATGCTTTTATGCAGTTCTCCCAATGCCAAGAGTTAGAAAGGGCAGCTCGGTAACCCAGCCAGGGCACTGACTTGGCCACAGCCGTTCGTTCTCAGATTGCCCTGCATTCACGTGTCCTGCATGTGCATGCATGTTGAGCTCACATGTGCTATCCCTAGAGCCCCCATGTCAAAGATGACTGGCTTCACCTGCCAGCTCTGCCCCGGCACGACCCTGCATGTGCATGCATGTTGAGCTCACATGTGCTATCCCTAGAGCCCCCATGTCAAAGATGACTGGCTTCACCTGCCAGCTCTGCCCCGGCACGACTCCCACCTGCTATGTGGCTCTGGAAGTCCACCTGCTATGTGGCTGTGGAAGTCCGCACCTACCCACACTGCTGCAGGTGCGGCCACTGGCACAGCGACCCCGCCACGGTGGTACTGCCATGCTACCTTATTGAAGTGGTTGTGCACCCAAGGTCATCATCTGCCCTGCTCCAGGAGAGACGTGTGCCAGGCACCTGCCTAAAGCCCAGTGGAACGTGAGACTGCCCCAGGCGGAGATCAGAGGAAACCACCAGTGTCCCCAAAATACAAAGCCTGAGAAATTGCTGGCTTTCTTCTAGAGGTCACAGAGCTGCCACTTGGGGTCAGGGTCCCCAGGTGGTGCTGTGCAGGGTGGAGCCCAGGCCTCATGCAATGCGGGACTCCTCCCTTCCCCCACACAGGGACATCGCAAAGAACGCGCTGCTCCGCTGGCGAGTGTTCGTTTACTGGACCTTCCTCGGACTCTTCGACGCGCTGGTGTTTTTCTTTGGTGCTTATTTCCTGTTTGAAAACACGGTGGTGACCAGCAGTGGACAGGTCAGTATTGCACTCTGACAGCTGAGGAGTAGCCCCTGCCCACACAGTGGTGCTGAGAACAGCAGTTCAGCACAGCCCCTAGGTCTGAGGGTCGGACGTGCACACTGTGTGTCCACCAAAGGTGTCTTCAGGCCCCACTCTGAGCAGCCTCCAGCCCAGGCAGGGCAGGTCCTTCCGGGGAGTCCAGGGGTGCTTCATCGCCACTCCCTTGCTAGCTGCGTGCCTGGTGATGCCGCTGTTCCACTCGGCATCCCTCTTGGGCACAGGAGTTAGGATCGTGGGCCACGCTGTCGCGATCCCCGTGGGTTCGTGCGTGTCCCTCCATGGTGAGTAGGGTGCGTCCCCGGGGTGCTCCACTCCCTGGCAGGTGTGCTTCCCGGGAGTGTTTTATTTGTATCTCGCTTTTTTCTTCCCTTACCACCCTCAGATAATGACCACCAACACACACATGGTAAGAAGCCGCGGGTTTGTCCTTCCTTTGTGTTTCTGGAGTGCATTGCCAATGAAATATTTCTCGAAAATATTTTCGAATGTGATCTCTACTGTGTGCTTTGTGGGTAGATACTCTGCTAGCCTCTCCTGCCCTCTGCTGGCCTCAGAGCCAAGTGTGCATTCTAGCCGTCTCTCTCCCTGTCCCCTCTCTGGGTTTGTGTCAGGCTCCCTGAATCTAAGTTCTCCTTGGTGACTAAGAGCAGAGTCCTCAGGAACATGAGGCCTGGAGGGGGCATTTCAGCATGCTGTTCCTGTGCTGGCTAGGGAGCTAGAGATATTAGGCAGACCTTAGCATGGTGCCACCAAAGGTCGCAGCCCTGGGCCCAGGTAGACCCCTGAAGGTCACAGCCCTGGGCCCAGGTGGTCTACCTGAAGGTCGCAGCCCTGGGTCCAGGTGGTCCTGAGGTGGTCCTCCTGAAGGTCACACCACTGGGCTGGCTGCTCACATAAATCTGCTGCTAGAGTCAGACAGCTCCTAGGTGCCCTGGAGGACTGCTTGTCAATAGAAGGCTTCTCACATCTCAATCCCAACCCTGTCTTCTCCCCTGTTGACCTCCCCACGTGGATCCCTCAGCTGCTGGTGGAACCCTAAAGTATTGCTATGTGTCCTAGGAATTTGTTCACTCGTTGTTTGTTTTCTCGTTACTAAAAGGTGCTGTTGTCCTTTGCTAGAACTCCAATCTATGTCTGTTAGATTGATTCTGAAAATCATTTAAACTTTGCTGTTCCAAATGCTTTACGTTTCTTTAGAATATGTTCTGTGTCTTGGTTTACTGGGACTGGGTGACCCCTGCATGTCCCCAGGCCATCACCATAGCTAAGCAGAGCTGTCATTCTGTTCTTCCATCTCCCGAACCGTGTCCCCCAATCAGGCCTCCACAGGCTTCTCTCTCTCCTCTTGGATGCTGCTAGGATGCAGAGGTGGAGGGAACTAGAGGGATTCGGGACCTTGCACGGGCAGGTAGTGGCAAGGGCAGGATGGCACCCAGAGCAGCCTGTCCAGCAAGGCGGGTGCACCATGGTGTCCCTTCATGCCAGGGAAGGCCGAGGCTGCTGTCCCTGAAAGGCACCCCAGATGCAGCCCAGGCCTCCTTGGCAGGTGCTCCACAGTGTCCCATGGTCTTCTGCAGTCAGGCTATACTGCCCTTGCCAGTGGCATTGGTATTCGTAGGATGCTAGGATTCCTATATGTCCATGTCCCCCAGCCCCATCTCCCACTCCCACGCTGTCCTGTGCCTGCATCTCCTGGGAGGACACATTCCAGCAGTGTCCCCACCTGGCACCCGTATGCGTGTCTCAGCCATCACTAGACAGAAATGTCCATTGGAACTTGAAATGAGTACAGGAGGAGTCCAAGGTGGGGGCAGCACAGGGTGGCACATCCACCCATGCAGCCCCATGGGGACTTTTTGGCCCTAGCTGCCACACTGGCTGGCTGTCACAGCAGAGGCTTAGGTGCAGGACACACATCTCCTTAGGTCAGAACTTGGGAGGTGCCTGGCCGCAGCAGGTGCCGAGGCTGAGGGTGCTCAGTGCTGGTTCAGGGGCTGTGTCCCATGCTGGGCATCAGAGCAGGTGTGTACTCTGGTCCCTGAGGTTCCCCACAGCTGAGACTGCAGCTGCACACCCGAGATGTAATCATTCAGCATTTGACAGGTGATGAAGGGGATCCTGAAGGAGTTCAGGGCTCAAGGTGACCAAGGCCACCCCATGTGTGACTTGAGGCTAAGGGTGATGTCAGGCCTCCCACTGCAGACACACAGCCCCACTCTATCCCAGTGGCCTCCAGGGAGCTGCCTCAGCCTGAGTCCAGTTCATCTGCGTTTGTTTCGGGTTGGAAGGACGCTGACTCATGCTACTGAACCAAGGACGGCATCAGAGGCTGGCTCTACAGGGTTCGCAGGTCACGGAGCTCAGGGCTTCTCCCAAGCCACCCTCTTGGTTCTGGGATCCAGTTTTGGTGGCTGTGATCTCTCTCTGAATGTGCTCCTTGTGGACCCAGGTACATCCTACGGATTCTACAGTCCAGAATCCCCATCTGGTGGAGGTCAAGTTTGTTCCTCATTCTGACGCCACACATGGCGTGTCCCAGGCACTGCTTGTCTCACTGCTGCTGCAGCCCAGGTGCACCCCGGAGCTCAGGGTGGAAGTAGGGAACTCCAGGAGGGTCGCTGAGACACAAGCAGTGGGCAGCAGCACAGTCACACGAGGGATGTGGGTGCCAGGGCCATGCCACTCAGAAAGCAAAGCTCATCTTTGAGGGAGCATGCCTGCTTCAAAGGCTCCCCAGAGGCCACGTGGAAGCCAGGGGGAGAAGTAAGGCTGGCGGAGTGAGGGGTGCAGTGAGACACTGGTGATGCACAGGGGCTTGTGACTAGGCCCTGGGCACCCGTGGGCCATCAGGGTGCTGCCATGTTAGGGACTGAAGAAGTCAGAACAGGAGCACCACGGAGTGGGGTTGGATCATCCTTCTGCCACCCTGCCAGCCAAGGCAGCTGGTATCCTAGATCCCACCCATCTCCCACCGCAGAATCCACACAGAATCTTGGTCACAACCAGGTGACCATTGGCAGCCATCTGACAGCTCCCATTGAAAGCAGGTGAGGAAATGAGGAGCACTCAGCACAGCAGAGCTCAGCAGTTGTCCTCCCCGGTGAGCTGGCCAAGGCTGTGGGCATGGAGAGAGTCGGTCAGCCGTTCCCAGAGTCCCCAGTTCTGGGCTGAAGAGGCTGCACATTGCTGTCCGCCTGGGAAAATCTCACGAGTCCTGCTGGACTTGGGCCAGAGGCCAAGGTCTGCCTCAATCCAGCCGTGGGAGGAGGTGTGGCAATGGCAAGGGGGACTCTTACTCCCTGCCCAGAAGGAGGAGCTACTGTGGGCTGCAGCACACCACACAGCATGCTGTGATCTGGCTTTTGCAGACCTCTGAATTTCCCGCCAAGCAAGTGGGGGCACCAAGGGATGGGTGGAGGCAGCAGGCTCCCTCTGTGGCCCAAGCAGCCACTCCCGACACCACTCGCTCTCCAACACCATTGGCCAGATGCTCTTGTGGGCACAAGGGGTCTGGGGTGTCTCTGTGAGAACACAGCCCTTGGCATACAAGCCCCGGGTGCAGTAGCCAGTGCCAGGAGAATGCCTTCAGACAGTGCAGGGCTCTCAGCTGCAGCACCTGCACACTCAGGGCCACACACTTCCTCCTGGGGGTCACCATCCTGTGCGGTCACTGCCCCAGGCCTCTGCCCACCACATGTGGTGGCTCAGCCTGGTGTCCCCCACAGGCACTGCGCCTGGCCAAGAATTACCGTGGGTGTGAATCTGAATGATTTGTCGGCCTGGCATTTCACAGCCCAAAGAGAGAGGCTGCCCTGCCCAGGGCGGTGGAGTCGGGCATGTGGTGGGGACTGTGCCACAGGGCCTCCATGGTCCACACTGACTGCCTCGTCCCTGCCTGAGTTCCCCCGGAGACCCAGAAGTGCCTTCCCAGCTTGCTGTGCAGATCAGAGGACTTGTGGCCTGTGCCGTCACAGAAGTCAGCTGCCAGTGTAGCTCTGGGCATATTTCTTGGATTGAAAACGACTGTAAGGAAGGCTACGGTATTCCAGCCTTCTGATTCCTTGTGAAATACAGCTGTAAGTGTACTTTAGAGAAGCGCTAGGAACGATCTATGAGGCACAGTACACAGAACCCCGCGGGCTGGATGTGGGCCGACCCCGGCAGGGTGCAGGATTCATAGTGGCCATTCTAGAGCGAGGTTTCCCTGGGAGGGGGTCCTCTTACTCTGCATGTGTCTTGTCTGTGGTTGGAAACTGTGTTGTCTCATGGTTGGACCCGTGTCTGCACTTCCCAGCGTCTTGCCCGAGGGCCCAGCTGGGAGGAGGGCAGCTATGAGCTCACTTGGCCTTCCTTCCTCGTGAGCTTGGGTTGGTGTCCGTGGCACTGGCCTTGGCCCAAGCCCTGTCCAGCTCTGTGCCATCTGTCTGCTTGTTCCCCTTCCCGAGATGCCGGGGACAGCCGTCCCACTCGGTGGCCCTGGGGTCTGGCCCCTCCTCTGGCTGCTCCCCGGTGGTGTTCTTCAGCAGGCTGTGCCAGCAGCCCCTGCCCCCGTCCTGTTCTTGAGGTGTGCAGCTAGGCATTCCGGTCCATGTTGCATCTGCAGCTGTGGGGCCTTCATGTCACTGTGCAGTGCTGGGTGGGGCCAGCATCCTGGCCGCAGGAAGCCAGCAGGCCAGCCGTGTGTCTGGCCCCCAGTGCCTACATGGCAAAGGCCCTGTCACCTTTGGCAGGTCCTGGCCTTGCGCTGGTGCACAGGAGCAATGGGGTTACGCTCTAGAGTGGTTTGGGTGAGGGAGGAGACTCACGCACAGAAGGTCACTTGGACCATTTTCCACACAGATGTTTGGGAACTGGACCTTCGGGACGCTGGTGTTCACGGTGATGGTGTTCACTGTCACACTGAAGGTGGGTTTTTGCACAGATGTCTCCCCCCACAGCTCCCTGCTATGGTCTTACACCCCGTGGGCTCTGAGCTGTGTGCACCGAAGCTGAGCCATGTGCTCAGGCCACGCTCGGGTCCCCTTCCCGGCCTGAACCCATGCAGTGCAGCATCCCTGCAGTCCTGGGCAACCCGGGCCCTGAACTTGCACAGTTAGCAGCTGTGAGAGGCAAGTCCCTTCTCCACGGGGCTTCAAATCAGAGTGCTCTCAAGCGGCCAGCCAGCTACTCGTTGGGCCCATGCAGGTGGCTCAAGACTGAGCATGCCTTGGAAAGTCCAGCTCTTCAAAATCCAGTTCTCTGGGGGTGTCATGGCAGAGTCCCCAGCCCTGTCACCCTGTCTTGAGCAGTGATCCTGTAATGTTTCATTAGCATTAAGTGCCTCTGTGGCGCCACCTCTGGGGCCAGGTGAGGTGGCTGGCGGTGGGGACACGGCTAGGACAGCCCCAGCCTCCTTTCCTCCAGGGGAAGTGCAGGGCCTGCTTGGGTGAGTTTCCCAGGCAGGTTCACCTGGGTATCCGGCTCCCGTGGGGCTTTGTGGCTGCTGCCCTCCCCATCGTTTTCTGGCACCCTCCTGCCTGTCACAGCCACGCTGACTTGTCTAGCCTATTGACCTCCTCTTTCCCCTTGCAGCTGGCGCTAGACACACACTACTGGACTTGGATAAACCACTTTGTCATCTGGGGCTCGCTGCTGTTCTACGTCGTTTTTTCCCTACTCTGGGGAGGAATTATCTGGTAAGAACTGACCACATGACCATCACGGCTGGACCATCCCCACCGCCTCTCCCTGAGGCTCACGGTGTATATTCCGTTTTACCTCGTGCCTGGCAATGGGGGTCCCTTAGGCCTGTGGGAGCCCAGTGTGCAGCTCGTGCCCAATGCGTGCTCTGCTGCTGAGCAGCTGGTGCAGAAGGGAGGTGGGTTTGGCTCTGGAGGCTGAAGGCCATCAGAACAGGGCTGGTTTCTGCCTGGCCCCTGGCCAGGGCCTCGTAACATGGGCATCCCAGGGCAAGCAGCTGGCTCAGGTGTCCTCCCTTAAAGCCACCAGCACCACAAAGTGGCCCCTGCACATGACACCCAGCCTTCCCATTGGCCCCACCTCTACCCGCTGTTGATGTGAAGGGGGGGGGGTTTGGTTTCCACACATGAGCTTTGGGCTCATGCTGAAGTCATAGCCCTGGGGTGCAGTGGGGACAGGCACTGGTGAGCGAGTCACAAGGCTGTGACAGGTTATGTGGGGACAGACTAGCATGTTGCAACAAGGGCCCTGCTGGACCCTAGAAGGCAAGGGACTTGCCCAAACAGTGATTTAAACTGACTGTGGAAGAGCGTCACTAAACCTGGCAGGCCACTTTGCTGACTGCTCCACGTGGCAAGGGACAAGGCTCTGTGTAGAACATCATTTGTCTGTGCCATGTCACACATTCTGCCTGCTGCCTACAGGGAAGTTAGTGACCTGGAGTTTGGGCCACGGCAGCCTGGCTGCAAAAGGGAGGAGTGTCCCTTCCAGCTGAGGAGGCAGCAGGTGTACTGGAGGAAGGAGGGGGTCAGCTGCAGCAGCAGGGGGTTGGCCATAGTGCCTGAGCCTGGATGGAGCCCCTTCCCTGGGCCCTGCCCAGCTGTGAGGCCAAGAGCCTCGCTGCTCTGCACCGGGAGGCCATGGCACTGAGTGCCCAGCCCCTCCTTCCTGAGGCCCAGAAGGTTCCTGCAGGCAGCTGCAGAGGGAGTGGAGAGCTTCAGGGGGTCTCCATCAGCCCTGCCAGAACCAGAGGGCCAAGGAGGCAGGAAGGCTTTGTCCCAGACTGAGCACTCCTGGGCTTGGGGTTGGGCAGTGGTGCCTGGGACAGGGCGTGGCTTCTGCATCCTCTTCTGCAGTGCACGGGCAGCCTCCCTGCTTCACTTGCCTCCTGCCCATCAGTGCTGGTCCTGCTGCCACTCATCCCCATAACAGCTTTTCCAGCAGCTTCTGCACCCAGCTAGCCCACTCTGTAACCCACTACGCTGCCCCCAAGCATCCACACCAGGTTTAGCTGTGTGTTCCCAGAGGCAGGGCTTCGCCTACCCCCACCCCATTCAAGGTGCGGCACCGTGGAAGGTGAGCCGCAGAGCAACCACAACGGCCAGGTCGCAGGCCAGCAAGTGCTCCTTTCCCACAGCCTGTGCCACTCCTTCATGGAGCCTGCAGACGTCCATCGTCACCCCAGGCATCCAGGGTCGTTCTGGGCCAAGCTCTGTGGCATGAGCTCTTGCTGGTCAGAGCTGCGTGGCCTCCATGGCACACCTGGCCAGAGCATCACTGTTCTGCTCTTATTTCTTCTGCTGTCCCAAACCTGAACTGCAGGGACTCCTGGTGCCCTTTAGGACGACCTCATAGGATTCCTCCTTCCCCACCGAAGCCAGCTTGGGGCTTGCCCCAGTCTTGGGAAACGTTTGGGGACTTGGTGTCCCTCCCATCAAGAGCTAACCTGTCCTGGCTGTGCCACCCCCTCCCGCAGGCCGTTCCTCAGTTATCAGAGGATGTACTATGTGTTCATCCACATGCTGTCCAGTGGACCTGCCTGGTTGGGCATTGTCCTGCTCATCACCGTCAGCCTCCTCCCAGACGTCCTCAAAAAAGTCCTGTGTAGGCAGCTGTGGCCAACAGCGACGGAAAGGATCCAGGTACGGAGCCCGTCCCAGCCAGAGCGCGTCTCCTGGTTTTCAGATTGGGAAATGTTAGCATAAGAGGGTTTCAAAGACATGCTCAGCCCAGGTCTTACCAATCAATTTAATGATGATGCATGATTTCAGACTTCAAATTAGGAAAAATTCAAGGTGATCTATGTGTAATTTGATGCTCAGACTTAAAAATCAGCCAAGATAAAAAAACAGAACAAAGATTAATACAAAAGATAAATTATCTTCTAAAAATCCTCAGAAATCTGAATTCAATCATTAAAGTAATTCTTAGGGATGGTGAATTTGGCTCAAAATGTTAACGTTGACACAAAGGATGCTGGTGCTGGCAGGGTAGCTTATTTCTACACTCCCAAAGTGTGATGCTGGGTCCAGGACGGAGGAGGCACTCACAGCCGCAGGGTCAGGACTCAACCTCCATCCCCCACGCAGAGCCGCAGCACTGGCCTTTGCCTTGGGGACTGTGGGCAGCTGGGAGGCACCCCAGCCCCTCACCCTGCACCTCCACTGCCTCCCAGGACCCTGACTTTCAGGGCAGACGTTTAGGGGCCCAGCTGGGTCACAGTCCCTTGGGAGGCCATTAGAAACACAGGTTCTCAGGTTCCCTTCCTGGGATCTCTCATCTCTGTGGGAGGTGGGCTGGGGACAGCACCTCAACAACAGTGCCGTGGACATGCAGGACAGAAGGAGAAAGATGAGAGCAGAGGCCACAACAGCGCCTGTGGATGGGAGAGCAGGGCAAGGCTGGGGAGCACTCATACCACTGACCCTACCACTCCCCAGGGCTCCCACGCACCGCACTGCTTCTCCAGGGGCTGCCCTCTGACCCCGTTTGGGATGGGAACAGGTAGCCTTTCTGTGAACTGGCGCAGCCCCGCCTACCACCGCTCCCAGCACGGATCCTGGTTTTGACCTTTCCCAGGACTTTGTGTGATCTTAACACATTGAGGCCAAATCACCAGCTCCAGTCTTCTCTCTATGCCTCCTGTGCGGTTGGTGACATGGGTGCCGACAGCTGGGACCAGGGCCCTCGCCAGCAGGAGTGGGTGTGCATGCACTCTTCCTGTGAGCTGTGTAGGTTTGTGGCTGTCAGCAAAGACACAGGGCAAGGCCACTTTCAGGACCTGCAGGGACCTTGGGGTGCAGCTTGCCCACACAGGAACTGGGTTTGATCCCTGGCACCTCAAAAAACAACAGAATCCAGCACAAGAGCACAGGGCCTGGAAGGAAGGAGAGGCTCAGTGCGACGTGTCACTAAAGCCCTGGGGTCAGCACTCAGCTGCCTGGCTTCTGTGGACAGCACCTGGCCAGCCAACAGGCCAGCCCAGCTGGGTCCCCAGAGCGAGCTGCCCACAGCACTCCGTCCAGGTGGGAGTCAAGCTCAGGTCTCCACAGTGCAGCCCGGAGGCAAACGACCCCATGCTCAGGGATGCAGTGGACACGTGCGTTCAGGATGGCACACATGTTCATGCATGGAGAGGCAGCAGGGTGCAGGCCTGACCATATCGCTGCACCAAGGCTATACGGCCTAGTATTCACCAGAGTGTGTGCTGGTCCACACCTGGTTGGCAGGTGTCAGTTGATGCCCAGGCTTGGCTGAGCGGGCACCCCCATGCTCCCTGGGAGCCTCCTGCCCCTTCTTAGGCGAGAAGTGCCATTGCTGCTAATGCCCTAGCGGCCATGAGGTGCAGCTTGTTGAAAACAGTCCGCACCGCAGCCCAGGAGGCATAAGGAGGAAGCGGGAGGCGTCAGGCTGGGGAAGGAGAGGCCAGCCAGGCTAGGCCGGGTCCCACAGAGCAGCGCCAGGATGTGTTCACCTCTAACCAACTCACCACTCTCTTTCTCTCTCCCTTCCTCTCCTCCCTTGGTCTTAACCGCTACTGTCTAAACCTGCTCCCGTGTGTGGGCTCCGGACTGCGGCACGGGCAGGCTAGGAACCAGTGCCTTTCTGTTGAGCAGCCCACCGTCTTTATGCTTTCCCAGACCTCCAGCGGTCTGAGTTTCTGACCAACAGGTGACCTTCTCCGCCTTTTGCATGTTTGGGATCGTGGCCACAGGACTCGGGGTGAATTTGGTATCGAGGCAGCCGGCACTCTGCTGTCCTTCCTTAGAGCCACCTCGTCAGGAAGCACGGTGACATGCTGACCCCGGGCCGCATCCCCCCTCCAACACCACTCACTGGCCTGTGCTAGGGTCTGTCCACAGTGTCAGGGTCCTTGTCTGTTCTCAGGCACAGCCGGCTTAGCACCAGCCACCCCTACATGCTCCCTAGACTGTCAGCATGGTCCTGCTCCCCGCATCCCTGGGGCCTGGACAGCAGGACCTCCTCCCACACAGTACCTCCGAGCCCCCTCTGTTGTGGGGAAACAGGGAGGCAGGGTGGAGTGGTTCACTCAGACCCCCAAGATATCAGGGGCTGAGCCATGCTGACAGTGGACGTCTTTACCAACCCCTTTTCATTCTTCAGTGGCCTGATTGTTTTAGGAAGAGTCTCCTAATGTGCCCCAGTATGGCTTTTCCAGCAAGGTAGCTGGATGACTTTCAGGGTGGCCGCTCCCATCAAGCCTTACGTCCAGAGCCAAGGTTTCGGAAGCTGGGCAGTGCCCAGACGCTGGGCCCTCACCCTTAGTTGTTTGTGAACCCGAGTGCAGGCTCAGGTCTGCCTGCAGCGGGCAGCTGGGATCCCTGTGGGTGCTCGGCCTCTCAGCTGCAGCGCTCCAGCAGGGGAGGCCTGCAGCGAGGAAGGCTGTTCCCCCACCACAGCTCATCTTTTCTACGGGCTCAGCTGCTTTTTAAGTGAGATGGTAAGGCCAAGTAAATAATGGCAAACACAGTTTTTCTAATTTGGTGCCATCACACTTTGTTAAAACAAATGACACAATTTCAGCTCACAGTTTACATACTTGACAGCATTTCAGATGACATTAGTAGGAACACTGTAAGAAGTCACAGGAGGCGCCTATGAAACTGGCTAAATCAGGCCAACTTAGACTAAAAACAAATAGTCCAGCCCTCACCGTGGCTAAGAGCTATTTTGCTTCAGAGCATGGGTGGGATGGAGCCCGACTCCACTGCCACTCCAGACCTCACCCGGACATGACAGCAGGTGCCTGTGCCTGCCATGGCCTCAAAGACGAATGCTCTGTTGCTGTAAAACCATGCCATTCTGCAAAACTTTGGAGGAACAAACGTCTCTCTGGCCCTTACTGGGAGGGTCTGCCCTTCAGATAGGCGGCTCCTCTTACCTGTCCCTGTGTAGAGCACCAGCCAGCAGGTGTGATACAGGCCTGATGTATGTGCTGCTGTGCGCATGCATGGCACTACACCTGGCCACCCACGTGCCCCCTTGGCTGTGGCTTAATTCTGCATCACTCTCCACCTGTGGAGGGTGACAGCTCCTTCCTTTGGTTCACTCTTCTCACCTGGACTTTTGCCAGTTCAGACCTACACCCCTGCAATTCAAACCTTGTAGCATCTTGACTCTTAAAATGCCCTGTTCCTCGTTACTGAGAAGCTATAAGACTGGGTGGAAAATCTGTGCTCGGATACCCCAGCCCTTGACCTGGAGCGGAGAGCACTGTAAGCCTCCAGCAGGACTCCCTGTCTGAGGCACACCGGCAGCTGTCTGCAGCCCCCCAGCTCTGCTGAGAAAGCAGGCACGGTGCAGGTGAGGGCACGGCTGGATGCAGTGTCAGGGTTCGGCCCCTGTGTCTGCTAGGAGCAGGGACCTGTCGGGGCCATCTGAGACAGCCTGTGCAGCAGGGCCAGTGAGCAGCCCCAGGAGCCGTCTTGGCTGCCTGGTGGCTCCATTACCTGCAGGCGCACATCTGCACCTTTCCCCGATGGAGAGCCTGGGCAGCCAGGGCTGCAGAGGCCAGGGTGCCCGTCAGCCCTCCCCACCCCTATAGGCAGCGGCACCATGTCTTTCCTCACCCCTGCAGAAGAGCACACAGCACAAAGCACCAGTCGATGGCGTGCCGAGCAGCGACGGGCCACTGCTGAAGGACCTCTTACCGCAGCCGCGGCGTGACTAGGTCAGCGCTAGGTAACAGTATGGCCACTGCCCGCTGGGCCATGGCCCGTGTGCTGTGACTCCCAGACTGCCCGTTTTTCCTCCAAAGTTTTGCTGTGTTGTGCCATTTTTAATAACAGAGGTTCACGATACACAAGGAGCACACCCTTTTTACACACCCGCATTTCCTGTCCAGGTAAGCAACACCATCAGAGTAAGCCGGCCAGGTAGGCACACATAGGTGGTCAGTTCCACCTGACACAAGCCACTGACTGTCCCTGTCCAGCATTTCCAGACATGCGCCATCCCCTAGGCAGTGGTGGAGACAGTTCTGCCTAAAGGCCATTTGGGGCAGATCTGCTCACATCAGGAGTGGATTATGGCCAGTGGCTCTGGACACGGCCGGTCAGGGTACAGCTGACCCCACCTTGCCCAGCAGCTGTGTATATTAGGGCTTCTTGGGCTATAAAGATGCCCCGCCCCCGGCCAGCACTCTGACCCAAGTTTCACGGGTGAGCCAGGTACTTGCCAGCTAGTGGCCCCCACCTAAAAGTAGCCTCATGAAGCCATTGTCCCCTCATGAGAGACCATCCATGCCACTTGGCCTCCCCTGGTGCGTGGACGTAGTCTGTGTCGTGGGCCTCAGTGGGCTGTTAATAAGCAGTGTGGCCATATCTGTCAGGTAATGGTAGGCTGAGGGCAGGCAGTTGGGCATAGCCAGCAGTTCCACCTGGGTCCCTGTGGGGCAGGACATACTGGCCTGGGGTGGTGGGTGGGCACTTCTAGGTTCGAGGGTCTCTGGGGCCCGTGGCCTTCCCTGGGATATGGGCAGACCCCCTGCCAGTACCGAAATGGAGGATACTCATTCCTAGAAGTGCACAGACAGGTCTCGGGGCGGCTCCTGTGGGGTGGACCCTCCAACCACCCCCGGGTGCAGTCATTGGCCTGGCAGTGACCATGTGTCTCTTTTCTCTCAACAGAACGTGCAGCTGCAGGAGATGGCAGTTCAGAACTTGCCCCTCCTGTCTCTCTGCAGAGCCCAGGTGCTCGGAGCCCCAGGCCCTCGGCCGCCCTGTGCAGCTCCCCCCTAGGAAGGAGGAGCAGGGGTGCGCTGTGCGTCCACCCGCCTGGGCCTATCCCTTCACTGCTGAGGCTCAGGTGCCCTTGTTCCACCTGCAACCCCCATGTGATGGGTGGACGGTGTCCAGGCCCAGCCCAGCGAGCTGGGCTCGCACATGCCTGTGTGTCCGTGCACCTCTCCTGGTGCCTGAAGAGGCAAGGCCCAGGCCCCAGACCACTCTCCCAGGCACGGCACACTGCAGTTGTTCATCCCAGGCCCGGGGGCCACCATGCTGCAGCTGGACTGTGGACAAGGACCTTTGTCTTGGCCCCATGTTGTGCACTGCAGCTGTGAGGCTGGCTCTACCCACACCTGTGTATCCTGACATAGTCACCGCTGTCCCTGGAAGAGCCTGTCCTCTGGTCCGCAGCCCCCCATCCCTCGCCACCCCTGAGCTTCCTTTCCTGCAGACCACGCTCCATGCTGGGCGGTGACAGCTGTGTCCACTCCCCACACCCACAGTCGCTGTCAGCTTTGGAAGCAGCTCCCAAGTCTCAGGGCTTCGCAGGTTTCCCTTTCCTGTCACCAGCTGCCCTGTGCAGGAGGACCTCATCACATGTGGACAGGCCGTGCTGTTGACCTGGGCCTCTGTGGGTGTGTCCACCGTCGGGCTGCCACATGCCCAGGGCGGAGTTGCCCATTTTCCTTCCTGGAGGATGTTGGTTTCATGGGAGCTGGGAAAGGTGGCCATCTGGGGTACCACAGGCTGGGAGATATCTGGCTGGCGGTCAGACCCCTAGAGGTGGGTCATCCTCCAAAGCCTGTCTCTGGCCAACTGTGCCATCGGTTCCAGCTGGCAGCCTGCCACTCAGGTGGCCCATGTGCCCTCAGTCCATCCTGTCCTAGGATTCTTACTGGGGTTTTTCTGGGGTGATCTGGAGGCTGTGAAGTTCCTTTCAGGTCCTGGCATGGTCTTTATGCTTCTGGAAGACATTTTGATAAAACCTTGATGGTCCTAATTTAGAGAAGGTGGTTCAGTTTGAGGCTGGAGCCCCAGCCAGAGGGAGGAAAGGCCAGCGCCATGTCTGCAGTGGCAGGTGGTGGCCAGGGGCCTGGCAAGGAACCTGTGGCTTCTTAGCTGCTTGAGAACAGAAATTTTGGGAAATACAGACTTCACGGTCAGTTATATAATAATGCCTTGCCTGCAGAGTGTTTATTTGAACTGGGGATAAATCAATAGCACAAACGTGAGTTCAGCAGTGGGGTCAGCTATAGTTGGAACCCTGCACCAGAGAGGGGACAGCCTGCTCGGCTGAGGACAGGACAGCGAGGCTCCTGCACACCCCTTGGCGCCCGCCCGCCTCGCCCTTGCATGCCACCTGCATCTGTGAGTGGCGCCTGGTCCACACTAACCTCACAAGTGTGGCGTGTGCAGCCCTTTTTAAGAACCCAGGATGGGTATAAATGTAATGCCTGTAGGGGGACAGGTTCTCTGTATGTTTAGTTAACAAATTATTTGTAACGTATTTTTTTAGAGATCTTAAAATTGCCTTTGCACTGAACTATTTTCATAGCTCTTTATATCTCTTTTATCATTTGTTAACATATCTGATTTTTAAAGTATGTTTCTAGAGCTTTAAGTTGATGGAATCGTGGCCTCTTGATGCTTCTGTTCTGTTGAGAATTCGGCTGAATGTCCAATTTCTGATGAATGAGAAGTTCCGGGTTTGATTTTGCTCTCCACACATCTGTTTCCTGGTGTTTCTGGGACAGCCATTGCTGAAGGGCACGTGGAGGTCGCAGTGACTTGCTCTGCTTTGTTGTCACGGTTCTCTGCAGTGTCATCTGCTTTTGGTTTTACTTTTGTTTTAAATTTCCATCCCTGAGCCTTAAAAACAGGAGTCTCCCGTGTGGGGGTCCTGTCCGTGGGACCCCGTTCTGTCCACGTGGAGATGGGCACCCTCCGTCTCTGGGGACTGGGTTTTGGTGTGAGGCACCAGGCTTCCCACACTTGCTATGTTTTCTTAGACCTGCGCGTCTCGTAATTTAAATGCCAGGCACCAGCTCAACCCAGGGGAGGCTGTGGAGGGACTCTGCTCCAGAGGTTAAGCTCTGCTTGCCCTGACCTAGCTTGGAAGGGGTGGAGCCAGCGGCAGGCACTCCTTGGCTTTGAAGACCCTGTTTGCCATTGCTCCTGGTCATAGTCATCACCCTGCGAGTTACTGAGGGGATCAGAGCACCTGGTTCCTGACTCGCTGCACCCCGTGCAGCACGCCATCTCACACATGAGCAGTCCTGCCTTCCTTCCCATGTTCGCTCCCTGCCACACACGTGTGCAAGCTCACACACGTGCACATACCCTGCCTCCCTCCTGAGGCTGCCTGTCAGGGGATTGTGGCCCCACTGAGAAGCTGGGGCCACCCACAAGCACACGGCTCGCTCGCTGGTACACGGGCTCTGCGGACGACTCCAGCGCCCTGGACTGAACACTTGCCCTCCGGGGAGGCCCAGCTCCCCAGCAGGAGCTCCCCCTCCCCAGCCCAAGCCAGGGTGCCAGCAAGCAGGACCCAGGTCCAGGGGAACTGCACACACCCCTAAGTTCCTATCAGGCCACCTGCGCAAGAGGGGCAAAAGGCAGCAGGCTGGGGAGGGCAGAGGAGCGCAGGATGCTTCTCCTGGGCTTGTGAGCACCCTGGGGCTGCTCCAGGTCACCAAGCACTGGTCAAGCTCCCCAACCTGGGTCCTTATGCTCTGCCCCAGCTGCCACTGATCTAATGCAGCCACCCTTACGTCACCTCATGTTATTTATTGACAACACAGTACAACAGCAGCCCTCTCACCCTACCTTTCTTTGTCAAGTTACCCATTTGCAACTCTAAAAACAGGAAAAAATGTCAGTTGGCGAATGCAATCTTTTTTTTTTTTTTTTTAAGCTAGAGAGCGGGCGAACAGGATGAGAATCATCCTGGTACTGTGTAAACAAAGCTTTAATGAAGGTATGTTGGAAGTATTATGAAAGTGATTCTACTTTTGCAGAAAAAATCTAAAGATCAATTTATATAGCTTTATTTTTTACTTTATCGAGATACACAGAATTTTAATATGCCTATATTGTCTCTGACTTAAAATTACAAAATGTGTCTGTATTGCCACTTAAAATTTCCATTCACCATGTAATGTAAAAGAGAGAATCTTCAAAAATGTATTTAACATGAACGGTATCCATAGCTGTCATCGTCATAAATACTGGAATTTATTTTTAAATTATTAAATTTAGTAGGTACATTTAACTTAAATCATTCTCCAGACAGTAATGTTTAACTGATGATTCATTAACCTGCTTTGAAAATTTAATTTGTGACTTAAACCAAATCAGACATTTCCATAAAGTTTATTTTGTATGCTACTGTTTTTAACTTTCGTTTCTGTAGCAGAAATACAACTTGATGATCTTAATTATTTTGGATTTTTCTGTAGACTCCAAGCAGGAGACCTGAATTTGCTCACAATAAATATGAAAAAAATCTCCTTCTACTTCTTGATGAGCGCGTGGAATCACACAAACCGCCCTGTTTCCAGCTAACGGGAGCTGGGGCGTAGACACTGGGTGTGCGTGTCTGAGCCAGGTGAGGTGGAAGGGGCCTGGGAGTCGGTCCCTCCACCTTGCTGACCCAGGTGGCTCGTGGTGCAGGGCGGCATTTGCACCTCTTCTGGCTCTGATTCCCCCATTCAGGTGCCACCTCTGTGGCTAGGATGTGCGGCTACAGTGTAACGGTTCTCCTCCTAGGCCCCAATGTGAGAGGCCTACCCAGAACAAGATCAGATTTCCCCAAGTCACCCCCCTAACCCCACCACACTCCTCACTCACACCTGAGACCCCTGCCACAACATGTCCCTTGGCCCGTGTTGATTCTCCACTCAGGGTGCCCCGGCCCCAGCCTCAACTCATGGTGGTCCTCCAGCTCCCAGCCCTTGGGTCCTCCACAGACCCTGCCAGGCTGTGCAGAGCACCCCAAGCTCCAGGAAACACCTCCCGGGGCCTACTCCTGGGACCCACAGAGTGCCTGGGGACCCATTCACATGAGAACGGCCCTGTGGTGCCTTGGCCAGGTGTTTGAGCCCAGCTAGGCCAAAACCTTCTGCCGGTGGTCAGCTGGGAACAAAGGTCCTGGAGGGCATGGTTCAGGCCTCTGCGCCCCCATGAGGAATGCTAGTCTTGGGGCTGGGCTGGCCCTCAAGGACAGACCACTCTGTCACTGCAGCAGCAGCCACCTCTGGGGATGTTCTTGGGGTGAAAGAGGCCAGGAGCCTCAGACCTGGGTGCTGTGCTTCTCAGCATCTCAGAGGCTCCTGGGCCTTTCCAGATCGTAACCCTGAGACCACATCTACAAGGTCATCTCCTGTCTGCAGGAGACGCAGCAGTGACCGCTGTGTTGTGTCTCTAGGACAGGCGGGGGAGCAGGGTAGCCAGGAAAACCGGGCTTCCAGGAGAGACTGGTCCAGAGGGCCCTGCAGTGGGGCAGCTCCAGCCCACAGGCTCACTTCAGGGCCTAGGTGTTCAGTGAAAACGGGTGAGTGCGGCAACCCCAGCCTGCGAGCAGCACATGGGGACTCCCGTCCGAGCAGGAGGGCTGCCCCCATCCTGCCACCCGCCAAGGGTTTTTTGTAACTCAAAGCTGTAGATGGCTGGGCGCAGTGGCACACACCCGTTATCCCAGCAACTAGGGAGGCTGAGGCAGGACTATTACAAGCTTGAGGCCAGGCTCAGCAACACAGGCCCTAAGCAACTTAGTCTCCAGATAAAAAATAACTGGGAGTGGGGGCTGGAGCCGTAGCTCAGCGGTTAAAGCACTTGCCTGCCCTGCACGAGGACCTCGGTTCAATCCCCAGCACCACATATGCAACTACGTGGAGAAAAACAAAAACCAGATGAAAAAAATAAAAATTGACATTCTCTCTAAAAAAACAAAACCAAACCTGAGGGTGCTGGTGCTGTCGCTCAGTGGTAGAGCGCATGTAAGGTGCTGGGTCCGATTCTTAGCACCACATAAAGTTGTACCGAGTGTACATGCTGCTATAAGTTTACCCCTCAGAGAGTTTCTGTCCAATAAACTTGACCTGAAATAATTCTGTTAGCATAATAAACTTTTTAAAAATGTTATTTTCACCTTAAAAATTAAAAGGATGGGGGCATAGCCCAGTAGTAAAGTGCCCCTGGCTCCTCAGCACTACAAAATCATTCATTAAAAAGTTAGAACGCTGTGAATGCGGCTGTTGGGAGGTGCATCGCAGGGGCTGCCCTCGGCAGTGGACATTGCCTCCCCTCCTCATGGCTGCCCAGGCAGCCTCCAGGCTCCAGGGAGCCTGGCTAGGGTGTGAGCGACGCAGGATGCTCAGCTGCCTAAACCCAGGTCCACCTCAGCTTCCTCAGAGCACCACCAACCATGGGGCAGTGCACACTGCAGGGGGTGACTTGGGGCAGGTCCTGGAGTCCTGCGTGGGCCCTCCATACCCCCTCCTAGCCAGGTTCCGCAGAGGACCTTCGGCATCTCGGAACATCCTCGCAAAAAGCCTGGTCTGTCATCTGTGGAGTTTGACTCCTTGAATGCTGGTTAGCTGGTTAAACACCCTGCCAAGTGGAGGGTGAGGACTGGTGCCGGGGGACCCAGGTGTCATGTCCCATGGGGCCTCTTATGGGGCGTCTGGAAGCCCTGAGTCCTGCAGCCCACAGCCTGGACAGCCCTTTCCCAGTCCAGATCAGTGTCTTAGTGACTAGTGACGAATGTGATAAACTTTAGGGTTCCTTTTCTCACTGTCCTCTGTGGCCCCCTGGCAGCCTCCTGGCTAGCCCTCAGCCCCCTGTGCTCCCTGTGGTGGCTGGGCCCAGTCACCCCTGCACTGCTACCTGCCCAGGGGAACCTGTACCCTCACACCCGCTCCATCTCTCCCATCCCACCTCCCGCCCCTTTGCAGGTCCTTGTGGGCAGGGAGCTTGATGGCACGCAGTGAGCACAGAATCACATCCCTGGCATGGAGGTCCATTGTCACCATGGACCAGACCCAAAAGCCAACAGGAGCTCTGCAGACCAGAAGGAAGCTGCCTCCACAGGAAGCAGAGGCCAGTACACCAATCGGGGCCCAGGGAAGACTGACGCTTTTGTCATTTGTGCCCACGAGCCCCAGCCCCCCAGGCGTGACTACACACCCCAGCCTAGACAATGGCACACCGGATAGGCTTCCCACTGACCTGCCTGCTGATGTGAACTGGCTCGGAGTCCCCAACCCCCACCCCAGCAGCTTTGTGAAGTGATTCCTTTGTGCCTCCAGGGGCTTCTTAGCTGTGGACAGCTGGGGCACAAAGGGCTGCTACTAACAAGCCAGACACCAGCAGGGTGCTGTGGGGGGTGTGGCAGGCTTTGCTGGGCTTTGTTCTTGGCTGAATTAAAGATGAGGTCCTTAGTGACCTCATCTTTAGACTCAGCAGGACATTTTCTAAACAGGCAGAAATTTGGGTGTCCACCAAGTCCCAAAGCAGAAAGGTCCCCTGGGGAGGATGGGTGCTCTGGGTCTGCTCTGGGCTCCTTTGTTGCCAGCAGGCTGCTGGCCGCTCTGTGTAGCCAGTGGTCTAAGTGGGAGCTGCTATGCAGGATGCAGGATGTGCGGTGCTGGGAGCAGGGGCCTTCACAGGATTCTCCGCAGTAGCTGTTTGCACATCCTGAGGAACTGAAGTGAGATGTTGGTCTTTAAAAGCTGTGCACACGGGCCCTCCCAGGCGGTGTCCTGTCCACTCCTGCATCTCACACGGGCCCTCCCAGGCGGTGTCCTGTCCACTCCTGCATCTCACACAGAGCTGTCCTGCCTGGAGTGGGCGCGGCCACATCACCCTCTCCAGCTGCCTGCTTGGGTTGTATTTATTCCCTTCTTAAGAGTAAACAGTTCCTGGGCTTCCCGCTTCTGCCGTGTGGGGAGACATCAAAGCCTGCCCTGCTTCTATGGGACTGGGTTCGTTCGCGTTCGTGAGGCTTCTCCCTTGGTTTCCAGTTAAGGAACTGCTTGCCCTGAGCCAGGAAAGACACAAGGATTCCAGGTGGGCTCCTTTTTTGTCTTCCTGCAAACAGTTTGACTTGCCCCAAATGAGAAGCTCTGCAGGGGCACAGCATGCCCTCAGTGACCCCTGTGGACAGGGCTCTTGGAGGACCCCCAGCCGGTTCAGCCAAGCCAGATGGCCCTTCTGACCTTTGGGGTCGCTCTGCTTGCTGGTTTTCTAAGCCACGCTTCCCAGCCCTCTGCAGCGCTAACCTTCTGCACCTGGAGCAGCGCCGGGAGCTGGGCCACCCTTGACCCATCACCATGGGAAGCCACAGGCTGACCCCGCCTGCCTCAGTCCTCCCCCTGGAAGCTGCAGGCAAGGGGTGTGGGGAGCTGAGAAGTCCCAGCTGGGTCCCCAGGGTCTTCCAGCGTCACAGCTCCATCCTGCCCCCTATGACCTGGCAGCTCCTGGAGGAGGAACTTGGGAATCCATTCCCCAGGTGGGCCCGGGAGTGGAGCTGGGGCAGACCCCGTGCGCAGCCGGTATTTACTCAACAGGACACCCAGTCACCCACTGCTTGCTCAGCGGAGCTGGGCCCCGCCCCCCGTCCAGGCCACGCCCCTCCGTCCCAATCCCACTGGCTTCCTCCCCTCCCCTCTCCTGGCCAGTGTCCACTGCCGGCCAGGCTGCGTCAAGGCGCAAGGCACCTGAGGGTGCGGAGCTCAGCGGATGCGGAGAGCGCTGTCCCCCGGTGTAGCCAGGTGTGCAGAGGTGTGGAAAGGAGGGCAAAGGACCGGGTTGGGGGACAGGGAGGGGCGGGAGGGGGAGGAGGAAGGGGAGGGACGAGGGAGATGGGGAGGCCTGTGTGGGGGACGGGCTGCCAGTCCAGGCGGTCTGGGCTCTCGTCAAGTGTGGTTCCTGGAGGGCCCACCCCCACTCCTGCCCTCTGTGAACCTGGGGCTCAGGGCGGGGCCTCCCACGAGTGTCCACCTGCAGAGGCTCCCTCCCCCTTGTTAAGGGTGGGGGTTCTTCCCACACACTCAGCCTCACCTGGAAGCAGGAATCCTCTGACACACACCTGGAGAGGTGACACAGAGGGTGGGGCTTCTGCAAGGCATCTCCTAGAGCCCCCCTCCAAGATCCCTCTCCCCCCTTGCACCTAGGAGGATTGGGACAGGTGTTAGGGACAGTGCCCCCGACCAGGGCAGCAAGGGTGTGGGTTCCACGCTGGTTTCTGGACTTCCCTGCTTGGCCAGTTTCACCAACCCGCAGCAGGACACCACCAGGAAGCCTGGTGGCCTTCAGGCTTTCAGCTGCTTTGCTTCCCAGCCAGGAAGACTCGCTGCAGTTCAAAGTTCTGTCCTTCTAGGAGTTATTCTTTCATCAGCTGGTATTGTCACCCTGCCTCTGGACCCTCCTTTAGGTGCTGTTGCTCCTGCAGTAACTCACACCCATGGGACAAGTCCGAAGGTGTGAGACCAGGAGCGCCACCTGCAGCCTCAACTTCTCCTGTGCTGTCCATCATTTAGAGGACAGAGCCCTTAGCGGAAGGGTTAAGAGGCCAAGCAGGATGTGCAGGGGTGGCCGTGGGAGGCCCAGGAAGTGGGGCTGCTGGCAGGGCAGGGCTGGCACAAAAATAAGGTGCTGCCTCAGGCTGCTGCTGGTGGAGTGTCCCACAGCCCCTCTCGGCCAGCCAGGAGACCACTGTCCCAGCTTCAGCCCAGAGCTCCCCGGAGGGGCATCTTCCTGAGTCTCCCCAGCCTCTGTATGTGGCTACAAGACGGACCCCAGCCTGCCCTCCACCTCTGGGGCCTCCAGAGCCCTGCCAGAGTAGGTGCCAAGGAAGATGCACAGGCAGGCTTGGGCTCTATTTTAGGACTCCCTATGGCTTCCCGTCTATCCCTGTGCCCTGCCTGCCTCCTGACCTCATGGGTCTGCCTGAGGCCTGGGAGGAGACAGTCCAAGCTCCCAGGTCCAGTTATGGTCTGGAGCCATGGTACACTACGGGGGAAGGGGCGACCTGCCCTGGCTGGCTGGTAGAATTAGGTGAAAACCAGCAGTTTTCAGGAAAGGTGCGGCATGGGGAGGGTCTTCAGGCTGGAGTGGGTTCAGGGTGCACAGACCCATCTTTTCCCTGCAGCACTGCCTGCAGGCGTCCTTGGTGGAGAGGGAGAAGTGGAAAGATGCAGGATTCCTGTCCCCTCCCTGTACTTAGTGTCCCCCTTGCCAGGTGGCCGGAGCAGCTCTCCAACCTGGATTCCCTGGATGCAGGCTGACAATGTGAACAGTGTACTGTCTTGCAAAGGCAGCCTCTTGGTGGCTCCAGGTTACATCCCTCCACAGTCACCTCAGGAGAGGTCTCTCTGCCTGTTAACATTTGTGAAATGGGAGGAGAAACCTCAAAGCCAAAATACAGGACACCAGAATAAGAGCAAGTGACTGTCTGCCACAGTCACTTGTGGCAGAGTCCCCTGGAGGCACAGCGTGGGAAATGTGAGGTGGCACTGTGATAGCCACAGCACAGTGGCTGGGCACCTGCACTTCCCTGCAAGCTCAGGGGAGGAATTGGACGAAGGCCACTGGGGTCCTCCCAGTGTGAGGCCACGGTGCCTGACTCCCAGCCCTGTGGCCACCTATTAAAGTACAGGTTCCTGCCCACCGCCTCGGAGAGGTGACAGGAGCCTCCACCTTCAAGGTGACCAAAGGAGCAGAGGTTCTGAGAAGGGTGGCAGGTTTCCCTCGGGGAGAACGGTAGAGGACCAGGGCTTGGGCCATCAGGATCACCAGAAGGCTTGTGCAGACCCCTTGGGGCTGAGTGCCTGCCCCAGAGAAGAAGCACTGTGCAGCCGGCTCCGCAGCAGGTCCCCCAGAACCACAGTGCCATCCTGAGAAGCAGCAGTGGCCCCATGACGACCTGAGCAGTCGATGCCTCCCTGCCTCCTCAGGCAGACCCTCAGCACCTTCGGCCCCCTAGGGGACCCAGGGGAGCCCACTGAGCTAAGCCGACTCGGGTACCCTGACCGGCCATTGATGGAGTAGAAGGCACCAGCGAAACGTCCAAAACAGCATAGGGAGAACCGCAAATCCCGTCTGCGATCAGGCAGTGGTGTGTGCGGGAGGGGCTCCTCTCTTCCGCGTCTTCACGTTTGCTTTTCCCTTCTTCCAGGGTTCAGAGTCGAGGCAGACGCACCACTATGCCTGCTGGGGCCAGGAGGTGCTCTGCAGGGGGGGCGGCAGTGGGTGTGGCCCCCACAGGTCCTGAGATGCCTGTGTGGTCCCCAGGGTTATGCCAACCCGGAGGCTTTGGAAGTGGGGGTGTGAGGGCAACGCCCCCGCCCCCCGTCCTCTCTGCCCCCGCAGTTACACTGGCCAGAGCAGTGTGCTTTCCTGGCTTGGGGAACACTCCATTCCCACAGACGGCCAGCCCCCGCCAGGTCTTCTAAACAGTTCAGGGCAGTTTTTCCTCCCATGTCCTCCGTCCCTCAGGGCTTGGAGCTGTTGTTCAAAGCAAATGAGAAGTAAGAGTGTTGGGAGAGGGAGCCGCCCTGAACCCAGTCCTCAGGACCCCCAGGCGGACCCGGGCTGCCATCCGCTGGCTTCCCTGCGGAAGGGGATGGCCCGGGGCTCAGCACCAGGTCAGCAGCAGGGCTGTCCTTCCTGCCCATGGTGGAAGCGCCTGGGGTCTTGGGTCCTCCAGAGAGGTGGAGCAAGCGCCAGGCTCACAGGACCTGCTGCCAGGGGCGTTGCAGAGGTGCCTGAGGGCACAGCTCCCACCCTGTCTGGAGAACACAGCCCAGGACAGCACACTGCCTTCCTTTCCCCGGTGGAGGTTCCAGAGCGTCAGCCCACTCAGGGATGAAATTCTGAGTGGAATGAGAAGAAAAAAGTCAAAACATGGGTGTTTGGTTCTTTCACCCAGAGAGAATTTTCTTCTCGCTCAGCATCAAAACCAGATTCACACAATCCAGAAGTAGGTCTTCAGGCCTGAGAAGTTGGGCTTCTCACAGGCGTCTAGGCGAAGGTGCAGCAGGCAGGAGGGCAGCTGGCTCTCAAGAAGCACAGGCCGGATGGCCCTTGCAGGGGCAGAAAGGCAGAAGCGACATGCATGGCCGCCACTCAGTGGCTCACACCAGCTTCACCCGGTGTGCCGATGCTGACCTGCTCTGCGCCCTCCTAGGGCTCCCTGGTCTGACAGGTCCCACCCGTGGACAGCCACTGAGCGGTGGCCTGGGACCCCAAGAACATGTGGGGTTTAGCTGAAGAGAAGGAAGGGGAGATGCTGGAGTCGGGAGGCTGTGCCACTCAGAGTCCTCGGGTTGGCCAAGTGGGGATTTCAAAGCTGAGGGTCTTAGACTGGTCTGCTGACCAGCGAGTTTCCCTGGGTGCAGGTAGCCACCTCCCAAGCGGAAGCCAGGAAGGATGACCAGCTTGGTACCTCGGGCAGACTGAGGAAGGACTAGAGGGCGATGAGCAACTCAGCAGGGACGGGAAGCACAGGGCACAGGCAGAGCCACCAGCAGGCAGCATGCATTTGAGCTGAGCTGTTGGTGTCTTCATTCTTCAAGGAGGGCCTGAAGTGGGGAGCCCCAGTGAACTGTAAATATGCATCTCACCCACAAGGGTGACCTGCAAAGTGAAAGGTCCTAGGGTGTCCTTTGAAACTGGTGACTGTTTTTTCTCTTTAAATTCAAGATTGTGCCAGGCATGGTGGTGCATGCCTGTAATTCCAGCAACTCAGGAGGCTGAGGCAGGAGGATCTCAAGTTCAAAGCCAGCTTCAATAACTTAGTGAGGCCTTGAGTAACTTAGCGAGACTCTGTCTCAAAATAAAAAATCGGGCTGAAGTGGTGGCTCAACAGTAAAGCGCTTGCCTGGCGTGCACGAGGACCGGGTTCAAAACCCAGCACCACATACACAACTAAGTGTCTGAGAAGCAAAGGTCAGATGCAAAAATAAGTAAAATTGTTCTCTCTTCAAAATAATAAAAATGAAAACTAGAAAGGGCTGGGAATGTGGCTCAATGGCTAAGCACCCCTGGGTACAATCCCTGCTACCAAAAGAAAAGAAAAGAAAAATTCAAGATTGCTTCCCTACAAACCTCCCTTTGGTGTCTGCTAGATTTCCACTGGAAGAACAATACTTCAATGTTTGTTCAGGAACTTGGGAGGATTTTCTTTACTCAGGATTTGAGAATGTTTTTAAGTACTCTGAATAAGCCACTGGTGCAAGTCTTGAAAGTTTGCCAGGTCAGGGAATTAAACACTGACACTTGGGGAACTAGGATTTACATGTCCTTGGAGCAAGAGCCCAAATGTCAAGGAGAAAGTTAGCTTCCTTGTGCCCTCCCTCTCCTCCCCTTCCTCCTCCTTTCCTTCCCTCCCTCCTCTTCTCCCCTTCCCCCTC
>PVKS010015178.1:0-46578 GCA_004027875.1 Aplodontia rufa | reverse complement strand
TAATTCTTTTTCTTTATCTTAGATCTGTGACTAATTCCTTTTATTTATCTCACAGTCCATTAGAAATTCCCATGGGTCCACTTCCAAAACATATTCAAAATATGACCACACTTTTACTCTTCAACTCTTTTTTTTTTTAAGAGAAAAGGACAGGGAGAGAGGGAGAGAGAGAGAGAGAATCAATTTTTATTGAGTTTTTCACATGGCTTTCATTGCTCTGACACTTAGTTGTGTACGTGGGTGCTGGGGTTTGAACCTGTGTACTTGCGCATGCCAGGCAAGTGCTGCAACCTCTGAGCCACCGCTCCAGCACCCCTAATCTTATTTTTAAATTCTTTCCAATCTGTTTAATCTCAAAGAACCCACTTACCTTTATTAGTCCATCTTTCCTATAAGTGAACAAAAATCTTAATAGAGTCTCTGTAAGACCTTGACTGTCTTATGCAAAAATTTCCCAGTTGGTCTCCCAGCATGTATGTATAAAATTATATATATTATACAATATATAATAATTATGTAATAGCATTGCATGTAGCATTTCATTCAAAAACTGAAAGGTCTGACATATAGGTTTTCTTCAACAAGAAGATTCTTTTCTCTTATTGTTGTGATATTTTCTATTGTCTTATGTTATGGTTTGAATGTGAGGTATCTCCAAAAAGCTCACATGTGACAATTCAGGAAGACTGAATTGTCAGATGATTGGGTTATAAAAGCCTTAACCCAACCAGTGAGCTGATCCTCTTACAGGAATTAACTCTCGACTCTAGGCTGGTACGGTGTGGCTGGAGGAGGTGGGTCTTTGGGGTGAACCTTTCGATATGTATTCTGTATCCGGTGTGGAGTTTTGTTCTCTCTGCTCTGTTGATGTCCTGAGCTCCCTGCTTCCTAGACCCATGCCTGCCTCCATGATGGAGCCAGCCTTCCATGGACTGAGACGTCTGAAACCGTGAGCCCTCCAATAACCTTTTCCTTCTAAAATTTTTCTTGTCAAATTCTTCAGTTGCAGCAATGAAAAAAACTGACTAATTAGGAAGTTTCTTATTAGGAAGTTTCCTTAGGACGTGCACCTCAACAGCCCTGCAGATCTACACTGAGTTAATTCTCTAGAGCATTTCCACCCCATTGCCAGTTTTCTCCTCTTCTTAATACTTCCAAAAAGCAATGAACATGCATTTTGTAGACTTAATTACTCCTGGAGTTAAAGTTCATCTGAGGAATTTTCCAATGCAAGGGCTAAAATTCCAAAAGCAACACTGAGCAGGCAGCTGAACTGCTTCCGGCAAACAGCGGGGAGAATCCCGCAGCTTTACTTCATACACCCCCTCCGGCACAGTCACTCCACGTGCTCTGCCACGTTACCAAAGTTACCAATGAATCCAGCTCGAGGGGTCGGCGCAGAAAGAACACATACGTAGAGAAAAGAAAAAGCCTGGTGATGGGGGAGACTAACTGAGAACAGGGAACCGAGCTGCTAGCAGAGACGCTGACCAGGCAGGTGGCTGGGCCTCAGCTACCACTTCCTGCCACCTCCAGCAAAGGTAAGTGCCACTGCATTTATCCCAAGTTCTTCCTCCTGATGTCTAACAATGACCAGGAGTGGGCAAAGTAGCCTTCACTGGGAGCGCTAGATGCCCAGACCTAGGATCGCATTAGGAATGAAGAATCCTCTCCAGACCTGTGATTCCTACGTTAGACATGGCACTACATCCCTGTTGGCTAATGACGATGACAAACATAGCCATCAGTTGGGAATTGTAGGTTCAGTGGGAATAACAGCAAGTGTTTTCATTAGGGCCATCCAAAAGTGTAGGAGATTAGGGCTCAACGGAGTGATACATTCCCCATCTTTCTTAGTCAGATACTTGAGTATTTGCAAATTGAGCTATCTTGTTCTCCCTTTTTTCAGTGAAATAAAAGAATCACATTACAACTAAATTATAGATAGTGCAGAATCTACTAATCTGTTTGTTATTCTCAGAAATTAACAGGTCGCTGTTTAACAACAGCTGTGTTAATCCATTGTCTATTGTTGTAACAAACTACTGGAGGCTGGGTATTTCATAGAGAAAAGAGGTTTACTTAGCTCACAGTTTTGGAGACTGAAAGTCCAACATTGGGTGGCCCCATTGCATAGCCTCTGATCAGTGCCTCCTGGCAACTGTGTCGTGGAAAGACCCGAGTGAGAGGGAGAGATCACATAAGATAGGAAGCCAGAAGGTGGGAAGAGGCTAATCTTGCTCTTCTATAACAACTTGCTGCTATGAAAACAAGAAACTTACTCCGAGAGGCCAGTGTCCCTTCTGATAGCAGAGTCCCTGGTGACCTAACCACCTCCCACTAGGCCCCGCCTCTTACAGGTCCCACAACCTCTTAACATTCCTCATTGAGGATCAAGCTTCCAACTCATCAGACTTTGAGGAACACATTGAAATCACCTCTAGACCCTAGCGGTGGCAATTTATATGCTGGGTGATTTTTTCCCAATTTCCATTACATTTACGGAATTTCCAGGCTTATAGGGAAAAAGATCATATTCCATAAAATTTATATTTCAGCTGTTAAAATTTTATGATTCAATTCCAAGTGTTCATGACAACATTCTTAAAAACTGATGATTTATTTACTACGGTAAGAAAAAACACCCAAGGCTTAGAGTGGGGGTACCTGGATTTCGAGACCTCATCCTATGCCTGGAGCAGGTTACCTCTCCTCCATAAGCACCACATCTAAGTGAAATCTGGTGTGTTAGGTCCAGCATACAAAGAATCTCCACTCTAAATAAAGCAAAACTCAGCAGTTTTGGCAATGTATTGACAAGGTTTGTGAGGTTGGATTTAGTCAGCTTTTTTTTGCTGCTGTGGCTGAGATCTGACTAGAACAATCAGAGGAGGAAACGTTTACTTGGAGTTCACAGTTTCAGAGGTCTCAGGTCAAAGATGGCCGACTCTATTCTTTGGGCCTGAGGCGAGGTGGAACATCATGGCAGACGGAAAGTGTGTGGCAAAGGAAAACAGACATGGCCCCAGGGGACAAAGAGAGAGACAGAAAAAGAGAGAGAGAGAGCTCCCCTCATCCCAGACAAAATATATACCCCAAAGGCATGCCCCCAGGGACCCACTTCCTCCAGCCACCCACTACCTGCCTCAAGTTACCACCCAGTGAATCCCTATCAAGGGACCAACACACTGATGAGGTTAAGGCTTTCATAACCCAATCATTTCACCTCTAACCTCTCTTGGATTGTTTCACAGATGAGCTTTGAAGGGTCGCCTGATATCTAAACTGTAACAGGCTCCAAGGTTGGTTGGTCAATTGGCAGTGTCCAAAATTAACCAACCAAGGCAGAATGTGCAGGAGTACTTCCTGCAAAAGACTACAATGATCTCTCCAAGGTGTAAAGCCATGCAGAATATGAGCCATGGCAGGTACTTTCATGTCACCTCATCTGCCCCAGGAACCCAGTCTAGCCACAAGTCCTTATGAAGCAGGGAGATGGGGATGCTTGTGTTAAGAAGAGATACTATGTTGTCACTAGTCCAGGGAGTTTTGAGAAAGTCCAGAGACAGGGCCAAGAAAGGAAGAGGGGAAGCAAGCCTTCTGTAGAGGGTTATCTACAAACAGGCCACCCCAGAACATCACTTCTACAAAAGGATGACTTTGAGCTGAGGATGCAAGAAACAGTGGACACCACAAACCTGGACACTTGCCCAGAGAGCACTAAGAAGAATCCACACAACAGATCTCACTGAAATTATGGACTTTTACTAGTCTCCTCTGTGTGTTTACCTTCCCATAGATTGCCACCTGTGACGCCTAACCCCCGTTCCTTTGCCACTTTGCTATAAACTTCTTATCCTTTGTTAGATGTTGTATAAGCCCCAAGTTCTAACCACCCCTTGGAGTTCTTCATTGCTGAGTTTCTTGCAAGGACACACACAATGTATGTGTTAATGACCTTTGTTTGCGTTTCTCTCGTTAGTCTCTCTTTTGTCCACTTAATTTCCAAAACCCCAGCTACAGCCATCCTACCCCAAATCAAGAGCTTTGTCCTCTTGTATCAATTTCCATGGTCTACCCACACCTGGACCTAGTTTTTCATCCTTGAAGCAGCTAAATAGGGATTGAAAATGTGCTGAGTTTCAGGCCACTTGGGTTTAAACAAGTACTGTGGTGTGCATAGTGACTGACACAAAGAATGAACAGTTGTGTACACTTTGAGGTTGCTGACCTCCAACAGAATTCCAGGAAGGTGTATAAATAAGCACTCAGCTAGGGTGATGGGAAGCAGACTTGGCCATCCCTAGTGGTCCACCAGGCCTCTCCTGCCTCAGTACTCCAAAGGTGACCTACTGAAGTATCCTGGGTGTGTGAGAAATAGGAAGTCTGACGGTCCATTTTCAGAATGCAGCCTTAAGGTTCCCATATAAAAGGAAGCCATCTTAAGTCAGGGAACCATGAGGCTAGGAGGAAGCCATGTTTAAAACTCCCCAACACTCTATCTCCTTACAACTATAAGTGCTGCCCACTTCCTGTACCCCACCTACCTTCTTTGACATTCCATACTCAGTTGATCATGTAGATTGTACCCCTGAGCTCCTCCAATTGGAGTGAGGAGTGAAGGGCAGGATTACATCAGACTGGGGATAGATACCCACAGATCGCCATTTCACGTGTGTGCTTCAGAACCACCACTGCCCCCCGCCCCGCCCTGAAATCCCACCCTCTAATGGGAGTAAAATCTGCCTTGCTCACCCACCTCCGACCACGTGTTTGTTTTATTGCATGCCCGGTAATTCTGGCAGGTGCCGCTTAGGAGCTTTAAAGAAATACACATCTTTGGGCCCCTCCCAGGTTTGCTGAGTCCGGAACCTTGGGGTGAGGCCAGTTACCTGCACTTAAGGAGCCCTCCAGGGATTCTGACTGACTCTCAACTCAGAGAAGTGCTGCTCCAATAGACACTACGTCTTTTGGCTCCTCCCCTTGATATGACCAGAGGATCCTGCAAAGTGACAAAGTCCAGACTTTAGGTCTCCTATCCACTGCTACAAAATCAGCACTGAACAGAGCTCCCAGTCCTACTGTGCTCTCAGGTTTGCTTGTGCAAACTCGCTCCTCTCTGACCATCCTCATCCTTGGTTTTGCAACTGCCCGACTGTGACCCTCTTGGAGAGCCCAAGTGACCAGAAAGTCTTGCTTTGTATCATGCTGTGAAATCACCACAGAGCAGCATGACAGAAACTCCAGGACAATCCTCAGTGGACCTGAGGAAAGACCGGGACATTGACTTTATAATGCAGCCCTGTGCTTCAGTTTCTCTGTGTGAGGCCTGGGAATCTGCACTTTAAGCCATTTCCCCAGGTGCCCAGGGAGCAGATGGTCTAGGGCATTGCACCTAGAGAAGCCATCACTATGATGCATCACGTGGAAATGCTGGGAGCAACCTGGCTCCCTGCAAGGAGCTGAGAGCTCTTTTTGATTTGTGTTTGATGATTTCCATCAAACAAGTTCATGCCAACCATGAATTAATGACTTCTAAGCAACTGTGTAGGTAGCTGCCCATATAATCAATCTTAATTCACAAACACTGCTGAGTGCCCACACAGGGTAATAAGCACCCAATCTCACACATAAATCTCCCAAATGGAAATTAAGTAGGTGATGTAACTCTGAGGGGCATTAGTCGACATCCCATGGGTACTGCTAGGTTAACAGGACTGAAGCTGAAAAATCAACGAGGCAAAAGGGAGAGCACCTGCCCACCTGGCCCTGAGCTGATTCCAAAGCCAGTGCCAGGAACTGTGGTCAAAACCCTCTCCTGTGTGGGACAGGTGTGCAGAGGGCCTGGCAGCCTGGGGAGAGCTGGAGTCACTAGGAAAGGAGGGTAGTGCAACCGGAAGAAAGACAGTCCTCACACCTCAGGCCCAGCCCTCACTTCCGCCTTGAATATCCGATGCGACTTCAGAAGGCAGAACCCAGACAGTGCGGAGGTCATGGACTGTATGCCTGACACCCTTTCTTTTGGGGAACATCTGTTCCCTCCTGCCATAGGGTTATACTGCCTCACCTGATCCCTGGTGGTGGGGGTGACCCAAGTTGACCACGTGGCTCCTGCTGAACCAGTCAGTCCTCCCATGATATTTTATACCAGATGCTTGGCAGTGGGAGCTACAAGGGCACTATAAGCTCAGAATTGACTCTGGCCAGTTTAGCAGCCACATGGAAAAAGGTTGCAACGCAGAAGAGGCGGACCTGGGAACCCAGAACTGTGCCTGAACTCCAGCGTTACATAAGCCAATGCATCGTTTCTAACTCAAGCAAGTCTTATTCCTTGCAACCCAGATTCCAAATAAAACAACACAGTATGATCCCAACAGGCCCTGGCAAAGGTGAACATCTGGAGCGTACGGGGCAGAGCTCAGACAAGGCACAAAGTGCTCAAGTCAGCCCCAGGGCTGGTATGGTGGAATTGCATAGATTTCTTCGTAATTTGTTGTGGTTCTGTACTTTCCAGACAGAGAGCCCACCTGGTATGTCTGTGCATTAATGCACCTTGTACCCTCATGGGATATGGAACACAGACCAGCAAACTTGACCACAGAAGACCCAGGTCTCAGGAAGAGAGAGAGACTCTACCCACAGGGGGACCTTCCAGCACCCTGCACCCAGCGCTGTGGGCATCTCCTTTTGTAACTGAAAGGAGTGTGGTGTGGGCACACAGGACTCTCCACGCCCCTAGCTCTAGAGGAAGAAGGTGCATGCCCCTGCTTCTACAGCCCCAGAGCACCACCTGCCCCACACAGCTCCTGGACTATTTGAGTCACAAGAGTTTCAGAGATTAGTCTGGTTTGTGGCAACTGAGAGGGTTAAGCTGGAGCATGCACGAAGCAGTTTGGGGAGGTTAAGCTGGAGCGAGCATGAGTGGTTTGGGGAGGTTGCTTTTCCTGCGCCATTGGTCGGAGCTTGGAGTTGGTGGGCAGGGTGCTGGCTGCTCAGGAAGGTGAGCGGGGAGACTGGGACAGTGACCCAAAGTTAACAGCTGGCTGTACCGAACAGTGCTCTTCAGCAAGCGTGGGCTCCAGGTGCCGAGGCACAGTCTCCACTATCTTCAGACAATAGCTCTCACATCTTTGGCTTTCCACGCTGACCCTGCCTCCTGTTCTTCCTTAGATGACTGCATTTGGCTTTGGGACAATTGGTTCCCTCTCCCCATCCTGCAGCAATGGCGCTGCCTTTGCCCTGCCCCTCCTGTGGGAATGATCACACCTTGAATGTCACTGCACTTCCATTTAGCCTTGACTTGGTAGTTCCTTGCACCATAGTTAGCTGTTCAATGGTGTCCTCGCAGGCAGTTGGCGGTTCCTACAGGGCAGGAGCCTCCTCCTTTGCATCTGCTCCTCCCTCTCCTCCCAGAGCCTTGCCCAGTGCTCACACACAGCAGGCATGTCATTGAATGGAAAGAATGGAGTCTCATAGGAAGTGAACATGGGAAGTTCAACTGCTGTTAGAGGCAAGAAGGCTCAAACTGGAGAGCTCTGAGCAGGGAGGGAAAACATCTTCCTCAAAAAAGGGGTCTCCTCGCCAGCCTCCAAGGGACAAAGGGAGGGTGCAGCCCACAAGGGTGCTGGTCTTCAACAAAACTGCAGCTGCCGGGAGCCATCCCCAGAGGGAGGAGGGGTTTCCTCTTGCTGTTTCTCACCCACATCCCTCCCGGAGGAGAGAATAGGAGGCTGACTTCTAGATAATTACATGATCTCAGATCATTCATTTAGCTCTGTGAAATTGGATTTAAAGGGGAGAAAAGCTTAAAAGGAGTTATTAAGCATAAATATCCTAGGAAAAAATTACCCTAAAATAATACATTTCAGCCCAGCCAGAGAGAGATTTGCTGGATGGCACAGCCCCAAGTGCTTTACTGACTCAGGAGTGAAATAATCCTCACCCTTTGGTCCTCTGAGGCACCTCAAAACTTGCTGAAGATACAGCTGCTCCAATGGGGGGTTGTGGTGGTCCCTGGAACTCACATTCCAACAGGTTCCCAGCAGCTCTGATGCAGGTGGCAGGAAGCCCAGCTGCAGGGCAGAGTGTCCCTCTTCCTACATATGCAGTATATGAATGTATATGTGTATGAGGTTGGGCCATTCAACAGAGATTTATTCCTTACAGTACTAGAGGCTGGGAAGTTCAAGGCTGAGGGGCCTACGTTTGGAGAGGGTCTTGTGCTGTGCTATCTCTGAGCAGAAGGGCCACAGAGCTCAAAAAAGCTGGAGGGGCCAAACTGGCTTATATAACAAAACCACTCCGCTGATAGCACACAAGCTCTGCCTTCAGGAGCTCCTCACCTTTCACAGTCCCACCTCCAACACCGTTCCTTTGGGAATTAAATTTCCAGCACATGAAAACACACACACGCATTTGTTCCGTTCCCTGGAAAACCCTGACTTACATAGGTATTTTCTTCTTTCTCAACCAAATGTATAATGACAAAGGCTGCAAGATTCAGGAAGCAGAGAACAAAAGTGTAAATAAATCCCTAGAAGGGCTGACCTAAGAGCAGTGCAGGATGGGTTGCTGTTCCACCGTTCAATAGTAGCCGGAAGCTGGGGAACAGCTCCACTTGTTGCCTCCATGGAGTGCTAGGACTTAAGGCTGCCACAGTAGCTTGTCAGTGCCACCAAGCCAGCTGCTACCTTGGTCTTCATCACACCTGACCCCAATGGCCCAGGCCTGGAATGATTCCCTAAGTCCCCAGTCCCTATCTGCTGTAGGGATGAGCCCATCTCTCCTTGACCCACGGATTCAGCCAGCCCTCCCTGCATGGTGGGGATCAGGTGCATGGCAGACTGTGCCTTGTTGAGATTTTGCATCGAAGTCCTTTGTCTTCTGGGAACCCTGGAAGCCACGTGGGACTTTGCTCACTCAACATAGAGCCAAGACCACGGCTCAGGGTTCTTCCAAGTGTTGCTCTTAATCCATCATCACAGAAGCAGCAATTGCCACTGAATAGACTTTTAAAAAAATACAATTTTTTTTCCAATTGATAAGCTTCTAAGTTCTGTTTCTACAGAAATTTTGAAATGTCATTACCAGAGAATAAGACAGACAGTTGCCTGCTCTCCTTGTGGGGGAAGCAGGCTGCAGACAAACAGAATCATAAGTGCAGTTTGTTAGAGTTGCTATAATAAGACATCTTAGCCTGGGTAGCTTTCGTACACTGCAGACTTATTTCTCACGGTTCTGCAGACCAGGAAGTCCAAAGTCAAGGCACCTGCAGACTTGGTGTCCCGTGAGGCCCATTCCTCACTCCACTGTGTCCTTCCCAGGTGGGAAAGACAAGGCAGCTCTCTGGGGACTCATTTACAAGGACACTAACCCATTCAAAAGGGCACTGGTCTCATGACCTTTTTGGTCCCCAAACACTCGACCTCTTGATACCACCTTGGAGGAAATGGACACTCAGACCACAGCAGTGTTCCACGGTGAACAATGCAGAAGACTGTGATTAGACAGTCAGCCATGGTTTGCTTTGAATTTTATAAATGGCAAACTCCGTCACCCTGCAGGGCACACTGATGCTCCCTCATGTCTAAGATTGTCTCAACAAGAAGTGTGCCCCGCTTAAAAATCAACAGGAAATCTCTAGGCACACTTCGCAGATGGGAGTAGAGACGCGTTGGTCTACGAACAACCAAGCCCTGCTCTATGACACAGCAGGAGGAAGCTGTTGGTTAGATGGCGGGAGCTGGAAATTCTGAGAAAGCTTCCTGGAAGTAGGAGGGCGTAGGAGGATGATTGCATTGATACGCACCTCTTGCCCTCCTTCTTCTTCTTCCCGCCCTTCCTGCTGCAACTTGAAGGAGATAGCTGATAGCTGTAGCTCTAGCTTCAAAGCCATACACTGAGCATGAGAAAATAGAAAGGCACGGGAGCCTGGGTCCCTGGTTCATCTATGGCCTCCCTATTGCATCCTAGGACTTCCCACTACAGGTTTCTCCCTCAGTGAGAAGACTAAATGCCTGTCTCACTTTTTTTGGTACCAAGGATTGCACCCAGGGCAGCTGAACCACTGAGCCACATCTCCTCAGCCCTTTTTATTTTTCATTTTGAGACAGGGTCTTGCTAAGCTGCTTAGGGCCTTGCTGAGTTTGATTTTGAACTTGTGATCCTCCTGCCTCAGCCTCCCAAGTCACTGTGACGACAGGCGTTACACTGTGCGCAGCTGAACACACCATTTTCCCAGCTAAACTCAATATCTTACGCCTCCCCTACTTTTAGCTCATGATCCTGACTCTCTCCCAGGTTACAGCTCCAGCAAACTGAGCCATCTCACAAGCTGAGGCTTGACTCTGATGCTCATTCCTGTCACTTCTGCCCATGGCTTGATCGGAGCTGCCTTTTTCTCCCAGTTCCCCAACAACCACGGGTGGAACAGGGTGTGCTGACTTTCCTTGTGGATACTGTGGGAAGTGTGTGGACTGAGGGACTGATGGCCTTTCTGGGAGACTGTTTCGGGATCCTGATGGGGCTCCAGCTAGGAGGAGCAAACCCTGCAACATCCTTCCAATCAATTCCAAAAACACAGCAATGACCAAAATGAAGGCAGAAATCACATGGGAGAAAAGTGCAGAATGGATTTTTAAAAAATTAAAACTATATTATGCTCTCAGCGGAATTAATTAAAATGGAACAGTTTCCATTTAGCGAGCTTTTAGACATGCCCCAGAGAGTCAGTTGCTGTCGGAATTATCAGACATGCACCACAGCCACAGGAGGAGAAGACGAGGAGGTGGGTTTAGGGATGGAAGGAGGGTTTAGGGATGATTAGATTTCCGGGGTGAATGCTGTTAGCTTTGATTTACAATTTCTAATCTTCCTGTCTCGCTGCTGTGAACAGGGAGCCCTGAGCTTCAGGTGAACGTTGAGGAGAAGATTCGACTGCTGAGAGGCAGGAACACATTGAATTCCCACATGAAAAACATAGAAATATCCTCAGGTTAAAGATAAAAGATTTTTTAAAACATCTGGTGAGAAGATGCTGGGCCATATTGAAAAAATCAGGGAGTTGGAAACCCTGCAGGCCGTCAGCTGCTTGGCTCTGAGATCGCTTTATGGACTCACGGAGATCAGAACATTTTAAGCATTACATGCCACAGGCTGAGTTTCCTCCTCTCCAAATCCATATGTTGAACCCACAGCCTCCAAACATAACCGTGGAAATCGGGCCTTTGTGAAAGTAACTGAAGGTAAAAGAACTCAAGAGGGTGGGGCCCTGATCTCTTAGCATTAGTGTCCTTAAAGAGGAGACAAAAGAAAGAGCTTGTTCTCCCTCTACCCTGGGAGGACCCATCAAGAAAGCACTCTGTGCTGCAGGAGGAGGGCCCTCACCAGACCCAGCCCTGATGCACCCCGGTCTCCAATGTGCAGCTTCCAAAGCTGGGGGAAAATTCACTGCCACTGTTTAAACCTCCCAGTCTATGGTACTTTGCTGTGGCTGCCTCAGCTGAAGAGCAAAGTGTCATCCTGAATTTACTCAATGGAAACAGAGTGCAGAGGTGGTTGTCAGAGGAGTCCAATGCTGGGAACTGCTGTGGAGTCACACAGATGGCTGTAGGAAGGCGCATGGCCTGTCTAAAGCCCAATGTCTTAATTCGTAAAATGAGTATAGTACCAGCAGCTATGAAGAGGGAATGCATAATGCAGCCCTGGCAGGGAATCAAGCACTTGTTTTTTCTGTGTTGATTTTGTTTGAATGCTTGGAAGGTGCTGGGAGGTGGGGACTTGCAGCCTCAGACATCAACCCCAAATGCTCCCACTTGTTCCCACCATCCTAAAGGCAGCAGGTGGTGGCTCGAGCTCCTGGCTTGCACTGGTGACCATGAGGGAGGGAGGCAGTGCAGGGTCCTTTCAGCCTCTATCCAGGGCCAGAGGGCAACAGGGGTCTCACCAGGCTGGGACAGCGTGACCATCACACTGGTCCATAGCCTGGGTGCGGTTTCCCAGTCCTCTCACTGAGCTTCAGATGTGCCTCTACAAACTCCTTTTCTTCTGCAGTTAATCAGGGCTGGTGTCTGTTGCGTTCCATCAAGAACCCTGTCTGGTACAGTGCTCAGAAACAGCTGGCCTCGTACTGTTGGAGCGGTAGGGAGATAAATCACTTTTTTTTTTTTTCAGAGTCAGAACTTAACTGAGAAAGAAGACCCGGGTGACTAACAGAGATCAAAGTGCCACTCTGGGGCTGGAGCTGTGGCTCAGCAGTTACAGCATTTGCCTGGCATGCGCAAGTACACAGGTACCCCAGTACCCACGTACACAACCAAGTGTCCAAGGAATGAAAGTCACATGAAAAACTAAATAAAAATTGCTTCTTTCCCTCTCTCACTGTCCCCTCTTTCTTAAAAAAAAAAAATGCCACTCTGCTCCAATTTCTTACTGTCAATGCCAGATTGGGGACAAAGCCACCATAAAGCTCCCTGACACTTTGGAATACACTTGGCTTCTCAGGTTCAGGATGAACTGAACAATTGCAAAATTCCTCACAGTGAGAGGCATCTTCAAACCCAGACAGGACAGGGCAGGCTGACCCAAGAAGTGCCCAGCCATCCCCCAACTCACCAGCCAGAGGAGCCCCTTTGCAACCCCGGGGGACACGCCTGAGGGACTGGGTGCATGTGAGCAACTCCTGCTGTAAGCTGCTGAAAGCCTGTGGCCAGGCGAGCGGCAGGTCCTCACTGACTATGACCAGCGCAACTGTCATCCAGTACCCAGCTTTTAGACAAATTACTTCTGTTAAGACTCTTCTTTTTTTGTCAGATTTAAAACTATGCCCCCTACCAAAGAATCCAGGATTGCTGGCTGTATTCAAAGCCCCTGTGTACTATCTATTTTTCCCTGGAAACACAAGTGTCACCCCATAATTCTCTTAAATGTTGTGCCCAGAATGTCCAAGAGCTTCCCAGACTGCAGCAGTCCTCAGGGCCTCCTCTGCATCTCTTCATCAGAAACAAACCTCCAGGAAGAAACCCAGCTTTGGCTGCCTGCGAAGAAAACACTGCATGGAATTTCACCGTGGTGCTCAGCTCCTTTGGCCCAATACAGCCTTGCTTCAGAATTCCATGCACATTTTAATATTTGACTTAAATGAATTTAAAATAATTTAAATATGAATCAAGTGAGGTTATTAAAAAATCATATTCAAATCAGAAAGCGTATAAGGCAGATTGAAAGTATTCAGTATATCTGAGACTGCATTAGTCAGGGTTTTCCAGAGACATGCAGCAACGGAGTAGAAATGAATATGTGTGTCTGTGTAGATGTGTATTAAGCAAAGAGATTTATTTTAAGGAACTGGCTCATGTGACTGCAGGGTCTGGCAAGGCTGACAGTAGCAGGGTCACAGGCAGGAGGAGCTAGTGCAGCAGTCTGGAGGCAGGATTTCCTCCTCCGGGAAATCTGGGTTTGCCCTTGTTGTCCGGGACTGAAGAGGTGAGGCTCAGCCTCTAGGTCCTCAAGGCGGTCTCCTGACTTCAAGTGGACTCGCGGCGCATGTTACTCACATCCTCAAAGGACCTTGGCGGAAACACCCAGACTACTGTGGAGTAAATCAGTGGGGTCCCAGGGTGTGGCCAAGTTGCCACATAAAAGTGACCCCATGGAGTCATAATAAACCCCAGGATTCATTTCAGACTTTCCTCCACACCATAATCCAGCCAGATGAATTATTTGGCAAGCTTTGGGGATCATAAAAATAGTTTGCTTAAGCACATCCTCTATGTCATTTATTTCTCCAGAGTACCTGTAACCTGACATGTATGCGTGTGTACCTGTACTGTAGATGTACGTACGTACATGCACACACGTATGGTGTGGGCACCCAGCCCCACGCACACACCCCATCCCTTCCACGGGTTTTCTAACCATGCTCCGATGTACTCAGAACCTTGATCCTGTTTACTTTGCACCCACAAGCTGGCTGTACCGTAGTGAACACTGGAAATCACTTTTCCTAAGTTGATGCATGTGGGTTCATTGCCCCTCCCTCTTCTTGTCATAGTGATAATTAACTCGAATTTTCATTTTAAGCCACTATGTGGTTGCTGTTTTGAGCCTGGAAATCCTGCCCGTCTGACCCCAACGGTTTTGCCATATCCAATACAAAAAGAGAAAAAAAATTACAATATTTTATATACAAGCTGTGGCTATAGTGTGGCATTAACCTCTTGCTTAATTGCTCTGGCAAATGTGATTTTTAGGAAATAGACAAGGAAATCAGCTCCTGTCTCCCCACTTGATCATGGGTAAAACTGCTCTTATCAGCACTAGGAAGAAACAAGCACTGTGGGATGGGAGAATTCATAGTATTTTTAGAAAGCTTATGTTTTGTTTTGTTTTTAAGAGAGAAGGACAGAGACAGAGAGAGAGAGAGAATCAATTTTTATTGACTTTTTCACGTGGCTTTCATTGCTCTGACACTTAGTTGTGTACGTAGTGCTGGGGTTTGAACCCATGTACGTGCGCATGCTGGGCAAGTGCTGTAACCGCCCAGCCACCGCTCCAGCCCAGAAAGCTTGTTTTTAAGTGAAAAAAAAAAAAAAATCAGTGGAATTCCTTGCTTAACCAACCTCATCTTTTTGCTTTTTCCAGAGTTTATGGTGATCATCCTGTTGGATAATGACAAGCTGTCATTCAGAGTGGTTTAATGGTAACGCTTACTCCTGCTCAGTGTCTCTGAGATTCCTTGCATCGGGAGGGCATAAACTGGCTAAGGCTTACCACAGGGAATGCCTGGATCCTGTGAAGTCATAGAAGCGGTCCAGCTTTCATCTTGGATCCCCAGGGGATTATTCTCCTGCAACCTCCCACCAAGGACAGAGTGGCAGCCTGCGTGGGCCCCACTGACACTCAACGTACTGACATGGTCGCAGAAACAGGCCAACTCATTTCTCTTGAGTTGGTATTTACAGAGGTCCTTTCCTTCTGCATAGAAAGCTTGCTGGTGCAGTCACCATCTAAATCTGCGCTGACTGTGATGGGCCCTGAAGGAGACCCAAGCTTGCTTGCCTCAGCTCAAGAATGGACACAGCTGCGGAGTATATACCATGGAGTTCCATGCAGCTATCACAAGCAACGATACTGCGGCCTTTGAAGGTAAATGGATGGCAATGGAAGAAATCATGCTGAGCGAGCTTAGCCAAGCCCAGAGAATCAAGGGTCGAATGTTTTCCCTCATTTGTGGAGGCTGGAGCTAAACCCAGGCTTGGGGGAAAGGTCAAGCTTATGTACTAGACTCATCAAAGTCAAAGTAACATATAATCTAGGGGAACCATAGATATGGGGGGGGGGTAGAAAAGGGAGGAAGGGGATATAGGATAGGATCTAGGTAGGAATCAACAATGTAGCTTACTCTTTACTCCCCCAAGAAGCCAAGTATTTAGGCAATCATTTAATTCTGGAAAATGCAAATCTATCTATCTATGTAGACATTTATATCTGCTCTGGGGGTAAATACAGAAGTCAAGAGACTGGGTTATGGGTGATGTGGGGGTGATTCTGGATTAGGATCGGGTCATATCATATTCTTACCACATTTGCATCTATGATTATACCACAACCCAACTCCTAGTAAAATTAAAAAAAATAAAGAAAAAAATGCAAACACAGAAATGAGAAGCAGAAAAGGAGAAATAACAAACAAAGAAAAAAATTTTTTAAAAGAATGGACTTGGAGCTCTGCTTGGTCAGGGACTTCTCAAACAATTGGAGTTATTTTGTTGTTGTCTTAAATAATTTGGGTTATTTTTATTTAGCAACTTTTACTTAATCTGTAAAGTAACTAATGAAAACTTACGTAGCAGCAATGTTTAGAAAGGTTTACTACTTTATAGGATTTTGTCTGCAATTTTAAGAAATTAAGTGATTAGAAGATAAATGTAGAAAAAGGATATGATTCCAGAGATGCTTATAATAAGCTATCTTTACTGGGACCAACTGCTTCCCTTTGTGCAAAATGGTTATATTTATTATATGTTTAGTCTTTCCATCCCAGAGAGATACATGACAATCAAGAAAAGTGAAATGACCAGTAACTAGGTTCTATGAGACTCACAAAAAAATGCCACATGTTGCTTCACAAATTTCTAATACTTTTTCAGGATGATCAAAGCTTGCACTTACAATGTGCCTTCTAATGAGCTTTCCAGCTTCCTAGTAACTGTGGAAAGGCAGAATGAGGGCTGGGATGTAGCTCAGTGGCAGAACGCTTGCACAGCATTCGCAACATCCTGGGTTCGACCCTCAGTTCCAAAAAAACAAATAATAAACCCCAGCCAAAATAAATAAATAAAAGAAGGGCAGAGTGAGTTCTTCCTTTGTAACTATCAGTGTGTCAGAATAGAGACCATCTGAATAAGGGCCTTTTTCTAGGATCACCTCCTCTACAACACTTGGGGACACAGAACAAAGAATTGTTTTTAAACACTATAAATATTTAAACATGAGTTTTTATTAGCGGAATTAATAGATACGACTAAATGTTGGGCGGCACAATTTTCCATTAAGGGACTCATAAAAAAAAAAAAAAAAAAAAACAGCTGGGGAAGAAAGGAGCCAGCAGGCCCACGGGGTGTTGGTGCCTGGGATTGGCCTTCCGTTAGGGGCACACATAGTGTTCTTTAGAATCACTCTTTCCTCCTGGGGACAGGGGAAGGATCACAGGGAAAGCAGAGCAATAAGAAATGAAGGGAGGGAGGGAGAGAGTCACAAAGCTGGAGGAGAGAGCAGCAGAAGGTCTTTGCATGCCCACTGAAGAAAATCCAATTTACTTTTTGCAATTTTGAAAATAAAATCAAGGAAAGCATTAAGAAAAGGGAAACATATTTTCATAAAAGGAAATAAAGAATGACACTATGGCCGCCTAAGGACAAACAGCTGCTTCCCCAGTCTGGGGCTGGGGTTGGAGCCATGTATCTCCAGAAGTAAGGAAGAAAGGAGAAAATAAAAAGGTGAAATTTTAAAACAAACAAGGAAATTACAGGGCTGCTCCATGAGAGCCAGGTCAAATAAAGAAAGTGGGAAAGTTTCAAAATGTCAATTCAAGAATATCCATTAAAAGTAAACTAAGATGAGACCATGTGCAAATTTCCTGAATTTATCTGATACATCAAAGTGTCAAAAAGAAGTGAAGTAGGCTCTTTGGCAATGGCAAATAGGGAGAGAAGAGGGAAAGAGTTGCTTGCTGAATTAAGTTTTAAATTGTTCATGAGATTAGAGATCCATCAGTTCCAGTCCTCCTTATCAACACCTGGCTTTAATGTCAATCCTTCCAGGTCCCTGGGTTCCTGAGCCTGTACCACCAGCAGAAAGGAGTTGCCGAGATGAAGAGCCGGGCAGGATTTTTAACATTTACGTATTTACCTACACACTGTGCAGTACTAGTTCCAATGAATGAATCATTGGAGATGTCTTCTAGAAACAGAAAATCAGAATCAAAGCAAGTCGCCCCCTCCCACCAGGAACATGAACACTGTGAGGGATCACAAGCTGAAGTGTGAGCTTTCAGTCAGTCAAAGCAAAATAGGGTGGGGACATAATTCCCCTTCCGTCAGATTCAGAAAGGAAGTCCACCCATCATCTTGGATTATTCCTTATCCCTTGCTCTTCATAACCAATCTGTTAGGTGAAGCTGCCAGTTCCATCTCCCTGACTCTACCCTCTACCTGTTCCCCACCCTCCAGCTCAGCATAAGCAGGTCCACTTTTCCTCTTCCACTAACCAACTTACCACCTCTCACCTCCTGCCCCCCACCCTGGCACTTCCAGTTTCTCTCTTGTGCCAGCCAATCTCTTCAGCTGACCAGGTCTAATAGAAATCCTTTAAGGGCTCCTCCATGTCTACTCTTAACCTCCAATTTGGGGGTACGCTTCCTCAGTGGATGCTGAGAGTTGTGCCAAGAGCCACAGGAAACTGAAAAATAAACACACAACGTCTTCCTGAAGCTACAGTAGTGCTCAGGTGATTGGGTGGAAAACTGTATTTTTCAGTGTGTATTTAATGTGGAGTCATTTGCAAATGTTGTATAAAAAGTTAAAACCCAAGAAATTCCATTAAATTTTCAGTGTTTGCAGATAATATGATCGTATGCATAGAAGATCTGAAACACTCCACCAAAAGACTTTGAGAGCTGATAAATTCAGCAAAGTAGCAGAATAAAAAAATCAATAGCTTCCCTAAACACCAGTAATGAATCCACTGAAAAAGAAATCAGGAAAACGATTCCATTTGCAATAACCTCAAAAACCAAACAAACAAGCAATAAATAAATCCAACCAAGGAGGTGAAAGATCTCGGAAACAATGATGGTTGTAGAACACTGAAGAAAGAAAGTGAAGCAGACACGGAAGGTGGAAAGGGCTCCCACATCTTGGAGAGGCGGAATCAACATTGTTAAAATGGTCACATCACTAGTAGTGTTCTACAGATTAAACACAGTCCTCTTGAAAACACAAATGACAATCTTTACAGAACTAGGAAAAACAGCCCTAAAATTCATATGGAAGAAGTAAAGACCCGAATAGCCAAAGAAATTCTGGAGACATCACAATGCTCCAATCCAAATTATCAGAGTCATAGTTCTGGTTTAAAAACAGGCATGGAGACCACATGGATACAGTCATCTGATCCTTGATAAAGGTGCCAAAAACACATACTGGAAAAAAGAAAAACACTCTTTTTAACAAATGGTGCTGGAAAAACTGGGTTTCTAGATGTAGAAGAATGAAACTAGATCCCTCTGTCTCACTGCTCATGAAAGTCAACTCAAAGTGGATTCAAGAGCTGGGAATTAAACCAAAAACTTTACAACTGCTGGAACGTAACACAGAGCCAATACTCCAGTATGTAGGTGCAATGACTTCTTTTATAGACTCATAAATCTCAGGAAATAATGCCAAGAATTAATAAATGGGATGGCATCAAATTAAAAAGCTTCTGCACAGGGCTGGAGCAGAAGATCAGTGGTTATAGCACCTGCCTGTTATGCACAAGGATGCGGGTGCGAACCCCAGCACCACATACACAACAAAGTGTCAGAGCAACAAAGGTTATGTGAAAAACTAAATAAAATTGATTCTCCCTTTCTTTCTCACTGTCCCTCTCTCTTTAAAAAAATAAAAAGCTTCTGTACAACAAAGGAAGCAATAATCAAGACCATGAAGAGAGAGACTACAGGGCGGGAGAAAGTCTTTGTCAGTTACTCATTCAACAGAGGATTAATATCCATAATACACAAAGAACTCAAAAAACTTCACACCAAAAATACCCAATCAATAAATGGGCAAATGAGTGAACAGGCATTTCCCAGAAGATATAGAAATGACAGAGTATATAAGAAAAATGTTTAAAAGCTTTAGCAATCAGCAAAATGCAAATCAAAACTACACTGAAATGTAGTTAGAATGGCAATCTCCCAGAATGTAAGTGACAATGAATTCTAGTGAGGATGCAGGGGAAAGGAACACTTTTACACTGTTGGTGGGACTGTAAAGAGGTACAACCACTATGGACATCAGCATAGAGGTTTCGCTGAAGACTAGGCATGGAACCATCGTGTGGACCCAGTCATTCCACTTATTGCAATTTATCCAAAAGAACTAAAGTCGACATACTGGAGTAACATATGCATGTCCGTATTTATAGCAGTATAATTCACAATAGACGAACCTAGGCTGGTTCTGTGACCTGTCATCAACAGATGAGTGGATAAATGTAGAATTTTACTCAGCCACAAAGAATGAAATTTTGTCATTTGCAGGAAAATGGATGGAATTTGAGAACATCATGTTAAATGAAATAAACCAGACTCAGAAAGTCAAGGGAACTGTTTTCTCTCATATATGGAAGCTAGAGAGAAAAAAGATGCAGAAAGGATCTCATCAAAACAGAAGAAAGGTCAGAGTACTTGATGGGGATCAAGGGAGGAAGAAGAGAAGAGATAGTGGAGGTATTGTAGAATAAAGCTGATCAAATCATTTTATGTGCATGCATGTATATATCACAATGAATCCCTCTATTATGTGTAATTATAACATATCAATAATTTTTAACCAAGATTTTAAAGTAATAATCTGCATGCCTGGGTTCAGTGGCACATGCCTGTAATCCCAGTAGCTCAGGAAGCTGAGGCAGGAGGATCACAAGTTCAAAGCCAACCTCCCCAACTCAGCAAGGACCTAAGTAACTTAGTGAGACCCTATATCAAATAAAAAATTTTTTTAAAGGCTGGTGATGAGGCTCAGAGGTTAAGTGCCTCTGGGTTTAATCACTGGTACCAAAAACAAAAATAAAAATATAATTCTCTGCATGGATGACCACTTTGGACTCAGCTCTCTGAATCCATTAACCATTCCATGCCAAGAAAAGACAGAAAAAAGGTTTAGATATGACAAAAGTTTGGAACTCTTTATTTACATCCTTTGACAAGCTGAACACACTTTAAAAAATTTGTCCTATGGAAATGAGCCACCATATGCCAAAGACATATGCCAAAGACAATTCATCACGGCACTATTTATAAGAGGAAAAAGTTGTAATAACTGTAGTGAACACTGCTCATTTTGGTCCATACAAAAGTGGAATGCTTTGCACCATTTTATAAGATGGTGCAAAGATTAGTGCAAAGCTGTGTCTGGGGTATATTGTTAAGTGAAAAGACATAATATTTTATTGTTCATACACTGAGAGCAAAGATCAAGGCATAAAATTAATTGTATTTGAGGAGCTGGAACACTGTTGATTTTTGGTTATTTTTGTTTGATGATGTTCTCTGTAACAAACCACAATTGCCTTTGGTTTCCTTTGTTTTTTTAAGAGAAAGGGACAGAGAGAGAGAGAGGATCAATTTTTTAAATTTAGTTTTTCACGTGGCCTTTGTTGCTTTGAGACTTCGCTGTGTGTGTGGTGCTGGGGTTTGGACTCATGTACTCACATCTGCCAAGCAAGCGCTGTCACCGCTGAGCCACCGCTCCAGCTTCTGGAATTGCTTGTATAGAAATAAACATAAAGGGATTTCTTCCTGTGGGGAGGGGGAAATGCCCACTTTTTGCACAAGGTACGCATCATCATGGGTCTCGCCATCTCCTCCCTCCCTGATTTTTGCGCACAGAGATGGCTGCAGTTGTCAGCTTTTCAAGCAAGAGGCATGCTCACCTGTACAGACGCCTTTCTTCCTGACCCACGTCTTTCTTTAGCTTTCTTACCTGACAAAGAGCGTTCCTGATGACAATTGGCTTCCCACTCGCCTTCGCCAGGGCAGTGCGCATTGTAGACCCAGCATTGGAGCCTCCTCCCTTCCCAGTGACACACTTCAGGAAGGTTTACACGGCTGCTGCACTCATGAATCCATCTTTGCCTGCCAGGGCAGCACTCAGTCCCCCAACCGAGCCAAGAGGGGGACTGGACATGGGGATCGTTGTTTCACATAGTATATGTCTGGGTCCTAAGTCAGGGTAAAGGAAGAGAATGCATATCCTGGGAGCCTTCTTGAAATGCCAATGAGCCTTCATCTGTGGGTAACCAGTCACCCCAACATCATTCCATGACAAGGCTAGAGCCCTGGGCTTCCTCTACCATCATGGAAAATCTCCATAACTTAATTATTTGTGTAATTAAAGAGCTTCATTCCAATTGTACCATCCACAGATCTTCAATGTAATATAATCAATGACAGAATGACAAGCATGATTTCATCCATGAATAGTTTTGAGAACTGAGTGTGTGTGAGAGAGACAGACAGACAGACACAGACATATTAATAAAGAAAACATACTGTGCCCACATTAGGGCTCATTCAACCTGGTGCCCTGGCCTCTGCCCTGGAAAACCACATCCCCTAGTTTCGCATTCACCGAGCTGCCTCCAGTTACAAACACACACAGTGAAGACAACAACACAGGCAGATTTTGAGGATCAATCCCAACAATCCTCAGCTTTAGTGAACTGGCAGAAACGGCACCAACTTCAAGGGTCTAAGTCTCAACCACCCCAAGGTGGGACGCTAACGGTGGAGTTGGACACTAACAGCCTGCTTCAAGAATTAGCTTCACCCAGATGTGCAGCGGGCCCTTGGTTCCCGGTCACCTTGGCCTTAGGACATGCCTCAGTGGCAATTCTGACAATTCCCCTTCCTTTCGGAAGGGAAAGTTTAATACATGACTATGTAGGAAACCTGCTTCAGTGACCTGTGTTCTTTTGACCACTTTGGAAAGAAGACAAATGGCCACCATGGAAGAACATTTTCTCAACACAAAAGACCTAAGTGGGTAAAATTAAACTCGGGGATGAGTTCATCTCTTTGCCAGTTATCAGATAGATTTAAAGTCTGCCCTCGAATAGCTTGGAACTGTGCAACAGTGTCACCAAGCTTGTTGGAGTTAATCGCTGAAGCCACATGATTTAGTTCCACCTGAGCAAGCAAAATCAAGGAGTGTCATGTTCGTGCCCAGACCCGGCGTCTACACTTGTCTGCTTCAAGAAGAATGGCTATTTAAAAACGCTCCATCTCATGAGCAAGCATGGATATGCAAACACCCACCAAGGGAAGTTTGCTCCCTTGTCAAACTAGGAAAGGGGTTTAAAGCGCTACTGCCCAGAGCTGACAAGGCACAGGGAAGCAAGCAGTTTGTACTTCACTAGAAGGAGTGCAAATTGGCATAGCACTTTGGAAAATGTTGTGTCAACATGAATTATAGACCCTCAAACTTTGTCTATGAAGGAATGTGACATTTTTTTTCCAGCTGAGAAACAGAAACCTAATTCCTAATAACTGGATCAATAAGGAAATCTGTCATCTCACAATGCAGGAGAGCTGTGTGGAGCTTCACAGCTGGTCTATTCAGGAACTGAATGTCATTATCAAAGGCCTCTGCCTGCTGTGGCAGCAGGAGCTTGTTGGCTCTCTCACCTCCTGGAAGCACACATGCATTCATATCCAAAAGCAAGCAAGCAAATCCCTGCCTCTCTGGTCCTCTTTAAGATCTGGAAGTGCTTGCAAACAGCCCCATCTACCCTGTCATTGGCCTAAACCAGTGATTCTCCAAATGTGCTCCTGCACCACCGGAAGCAGCTGGGAACTAGTTAGAAACACACCTTCTTGGCCAACCCTGGGCCTAGTGAGTCAGAAACACTGGGACAGATCAATGCGGATGCTCAGGTTTGAGAACCACTGACCTACACCAAGTACCTGACAAGAGGATTGGAATAACCACAGTTGGCTTGAGAGCAATTACGACCACTTCCTTGTGATGGGGTCACCTCCCCAGACTTTCACCCTACCTGCCCACCTGCAGGATGAGCCCCAACATGTTGCACTCAAGCAGTTAAAAAAATTCAACTTTGGGAACAGAAATCAAATTCAAAATGCCTTTAACAGTAAGGGGCTTATTGATTCAAGTGAGTATAAGGGTAGAATGTTTAGAGTTAATTCAGGTATTTATCTCTCACTTTAACTCGTAGGTAAATTTGCTCTTCTCTCATACACATTTATTTTCTTTCTTTCTCTCTCTCTCTCTCTCTTTCTCTCTCTTCCTTTACAGAAGAAGAAGGTGTGAGATCCTATGCTGGTTTTCAAATACATCCACACAGTTTTTGATCCTCTTCTCTTCCAAACAGTGCCACCCAATTTTCCTTTCCCCGAGTGCTTCTAACGAACAGAACATGGCAGAACCCATAGTGTCTGCCTTTTGAGACCACAACATAAAAGGCATCCTTCTGACTGTTGCTCTCCCTGTTCCCTTTCTCTGGGGGAAGTGAGGAACTGAGGCCCCCTGCCCACAGCAGGGAGAGGGTGCCATCTTGGAGGCAGATCCTCCAGCCTGGCTCAAGTCTTCAGATGAGAGACCCTGAGCCAGAACCATCTAGGTAAGCTGATAAAGAATTCCTGCTCTACAGAAACTGTGAAATAATGTTTGTTTGTTTGTTTTTTTTTGAGGCAATAAATTTTGGGTGATATGTTAAATAGCAATGGTTAATGAATTAACCATTAGACCCCAGGTAGAACTGCTTGGCTACCAGAGATATGTGGATTTCGGTTTTCCTTTGCAACTTTCTCTCTTCCCAAGACACGTGATCCCCAGCAGAGGTGTGCTGGCGGCAACTGAACCCCCACTTTCCTTCTGCACTTAGGTGTGCTACAAGTTCTGGCCCATTGTGTGCCACTGTTCCTCCTCTCTGCAATGATTATTTTTCTCTTAGACATCTGATTTCTGTGGTTCTTCTTGTTTTTGCTGCATGGCTATTCTACATTCCCAACAAGGATCTACGAGGAAGAAACCCCACCTCATCCTCTGGCAGTGACTCCAGTAGCAGAACTCTCTGCCATAAATCAAGGATAGAGGAAAGGCAAGGAAGACTTGTGATTCAGGGGCAAGCTTGTCAGGAAGCTCAAATCCCACCTCAGAAGAACAGTGAGAATACATGGCGAGACAACACATTTTCCAGAAACTTAGTCAGTTGCCACCATCTTTCTTATGGGTGACAGAGTTCCCCTAAGTTAGCAGAGACTGTGCTTTTACATTCTTTCCAGAGAAGAGGTGGGCAATGACCCAGGCCTGTATCTAGAATGTGCTTGTAGAGGCTTCCAGGTAGACGGGTGCCAGCAGAGCCAGGTATCCAGTGGGCAAATGAACGCAGTCCATATTACAGTCATGCAACGCACTGGAGCCTGAAAACTCCAGGAACCACATCTGGGTGCCCAACTAAACCTGGAACCCAAGTCAGTGTTCCCAGCAGGATGATGAAAATCTGCCTCGAAGTGCTTGGTAAAAGCCCAGCTTCTGCAACCCACTTCCTGAAAGTCTGGGGTCAAGCCTTTCCTTTATTAAGAAATGGCTGGGCAATTCAAGTGCACTCTAATTTTGAGGTATTATATACAATAAAATGTAGAGGTCTTCAGTGTTCTATTCAGTAATTTTTGACAATTATATACACCTACGAAAATCCCCCACCCAAAACAAGATCTACAACACTCCCACCACCCCAGAAAACTCTCTCTTGCCCCTTTCTGATCAACACCCACTCTGAGCAACTGAGATCTTAGGGCTTTTAATGGCATAGAGAATTTTGTAAAAAACTTGCTTTTTGAAACAGTGAAGCAAAAAAAAAAAAAGTCATCCATTTGAGAACTCTAAGCCATTTCTGTTTGGCAGGAGAAAAAGATTTCAATGGTCCATTTGAAGAGATTGCTCCTTTTTCTTGGAAAACCAGCTCAATAGGCCTTTTAGAGACAGGGATATAGAGCCTTCTGAATTGGTGATGTGATTGGAGATGTCACTGAAGAGCCGAAGATCCACTGAGAGGGAGAATGTTAACGATATCATTGTGGAGGCAGGGTAGCAGGTCTGAAGCGTTGCAGGAAAAATAAATATGTCAAGGACATTTGTCCCCTCTAAACCCCACATGCAGAGTCCAGCCTAGGGGTAGGGGACTGATGGCCAAAAATAAATAGGACTGATTTCATGAGAATTGTGTCATTGGGCTCAGATGAGGGAACCCAGCAAGCCCAGCCAGCGTGGCTCTTCGAAATGTCATTTTCGCCCATCATGCTTTCTTAGCAATGAACAGTAGCACACAAGGAAGCCTTTGATATTTACACATTTAGTTTCTATTAGGCCACCTCACCACCTCATTGAATGGTTTCTTATTAGTTCGTATAATTTTCTAGTTAATTCATGAGGAGTTTCTAGATACATAATATCTTCTAAAAATTAGCTACTTTTTTTCCTTTCCAATTGTTAAGATTTGAATTTTGTTTTTAGTTTCGTGTCTTATCACTTTGGCTATTTTTAAATTATTCCAAAGTTCTAAAGAATGAACATGTTGGTATTGAAATTTTTGCCAGCCTGAAATTTGTAAGTTTGGGAATAAAACAGCTATAATCAGAGTAGACAGGAAAGAGGCTACGTCAGTAGTTTGATTGTGCTGCACCTGGTGGTGGCTGTAAATCCACCCTGAGGTCCTGCATCAGCTGCTCACCTTGAAAGAGGTGAGAAGAAGGAAATTAAGTTTGCATCTCAGTTCACGACCGATTTCCAACTAAAGCGTCAAGACGGATCAGCAAATAGTTTTATTTTTATTGTATATCCACAGTCTAATGCTTAATATAGCAAAAGTAAAACACTTTTTAATAATTAACTCTTAATTTTGATTATTCCAGTTTGCAAACTCAGCTTTTTTTCCTTTTGGTATCTTAAAAGTAGAGTGCTATGATTACTCTAACTACTCAAGTTAGTCCATGGCTTACCAGAGTCAAGAGTCTACAAGCAGCCCCATTTTGATCTTCAGTATTTCAAAATATTATTGTTATCCCTCCATCCATCCTTCATTCCATCTCTTCTCCCTTATATGTACACACACCCATGTAACTAACACATAGTTGCCCTATATGACTTTATTTACATAGAGGGACATCTTTAACAAGATTTATTTAAATTTGGAGGTTTTCCACTAATAGGATTGTTCTGGGTGTCTTCTTTGACTTTTTACTGTTTCCAATCAATCTTACGTATTTAAGCTCTATCAGTGTTGGTGTACATAGAGTATTGAGGTTAATAGGATATGACCATCTAATGGCCCACCACCTACTATTAGATTCTCAGTACCACAGAATCCCCAGGAATCCCCTGACCCACAAACTTTCCTCCCTCTAGTATCCCAAATTTTTATTATTTCCTCACCTTTCCATGCTTCCTTTTCCCTTGACTTTATCACACATCTCATACACTCATAGATAACATATCATTCAGTTTTGTGTGCTTTCAAATGCCATAAACAGAATGATATGTATGCATCTTCAAAACTTCGGTATTGAGTGAGTTTCATTCCAATAACGCTGCTAGCTGCTGAGCATTCATTTTCATAACTATGCATCACTGTGCCTCCATTCCTCATCCTGACATTTGGGTGTTTCCCATCTTTCACTGTTACCAAGCTGGCCCAAATGTCCTCCAACACTTAGGCAGGCACGTCCCCATGTTGCAGAGGGGAATTGCTGAATTTGGAGCACACGCATCTTCCACTTCACTAGATGATGCCAAATTATTTTCCAAAATGCTTGCAGCAGCTGCCCTCCCGCCAGCGGAGGACCAGCTTCCAGAGGCTCCAACCTTCTGAAAAGCTTAAAAGCATCGGATTTAAATTAGCGCCAATGCTGTGGCCAAAGTAAGGCTTTAATTTTAACTTCTTTGGCCATCAGTGAACTTGGCCATCTATTTTATATTTACTGATCATTTTACAAAGAGATTGTTCTGTTGTCCTTTTTCTCAGTTAGGGCTTTTGTCCTTTGTTTGATTGGTAGACAGATGAATGTATCTGATTGCTGCATAACATTCTATTTTATATGTTTACCTCCTTCATCAATTCCTCTTACTTCCCTGGCCATTTAGCTTACTTCCAACCCTTTGTTATTACAAATAATGCTGTGATAAATATCCTCATACAAGTCTCATCATATGTAAGAAAGTTTCCAGGAGGTGGAATTTCTGAGCCTTTGAGTATGTACATATTCAGTTTCCCTTAAAGGAAGACAAATCGCTCTTCAAATGAGCAGCACCAATTTTATATCCTCCTAGAAACTGATGGAGTTTCCCATTCATTCTCACACATGTTTGCTAGCAATTGATATCATCCATGAAACAACTTTAGACATACTGTATAGTGTTTCATTTAGTTAGTAAATAATCCCGGAAGGTAGGAAATTAAAAAGGACCAACATTTTTCCAGTACTTTACAATTTGAAAAGCGCTTTCATCTGCATTCTCGACGTCCTTTTATGCTCAAATCTTGTCCTTCATTCCCTTACAAGTCACACTCAATCAAAAAACCAATATACTTCATCTTCTGAATCCGATGTGCTGCTTCATGCTTGCAGATAAATACAGGTACCTTGTGCACCCCAAGTACCTAGAGAAATATTTCCCCAATCCTATTCATTCATGAACTGGTCATCCAAAGGTAATGAGAAAGCACAAAGGCCTCTTAATAACCCAGTGCTGCTCTCTTTTCTCCTGAAGAGTCCTACCCTTCTTATTTTCCTATGCCACTGTCTGAGGATGGGTTCAGGATAAAGAATAAGCCGCGGTATTATAATCATTCAACCATTCGTATCAATGGAAACTCACTCATGAGCTGTTCATCTTTCTGGAGCTTGGTGACTGTGCTCCTTATGTTGGCAATATGTCATCCTAATGACCTCATTTTAACAGTAATGAATTATGACTCCACTCCCGGGCAAGACATATGGCATCCCTGTCCAATCCCAAGTGCATCAAAGTTGCTGTAATGAACTCCAGCTTCATCAATAACATTAGGAAATACAAAATGATGTTTTTCCAGTTACTGTTATCTCTCTCTGTAATCTTCCTTCACCCTCATTTTGTCTAATATCTTCTAGATTCAATCTCTCCTTTTTATTTACAAAATGCATGTGCTTGTCTGCCATAATCATAACTTGAAGATTATTCTACCATTAACAAGTTGGAGTGTCCATGTTGGGCTTTATTGTTTATAATGGAGACAACTTGGGCTCAGAAAAGCAAAGGATTTTGGTCAAGGTCCCAGGAAGGGAGACAGGATTTGAACCCTGGGCTTAGAGCTCAGAACCCAGTGCTTTCTCTGCCATGCCAGCCCATGTCTTTGCTGTAGAATTTTGCTATTGTTGTTTAAACTTTACACATAGAATTTGTGAACCTTTACTTAACCTGTTTTATAACCCTAGAGAAACTTGGATGGTGTTCGTCCATCTGAGAATCCTGAATCCCAGCATTTCCTGCAGCTTCCTGCCACGTGACTCTGAGATGTAGGACAGAAGTAGGCTCAGCCAGCTACAATGCTCTGGATTCTGCAGAGCCAGGGATGGAGAAGTCAGCTCCTTTCACTGGCATTTCCATCCCTGTACCCTCTGAGACAGAATCAATATCAATAAATCTCTGGATTTCCAGCTTTGCAGCTGCAGAGTATAGATTTATGCTTTTGAATATCTTAGGACTCTGTCTGGAATGGGCAAGGCCTCAAGTTTCAAGCTTCTGTAGGAATTTGGTTGTCAGAGGCGCATTGGAAATCAAAGTGATTTTGACTCAGATTTCACAAGGCCTACAGGATATCAGACTTCATAAGAATATGATAAATCATTTAAGATATAAAGTCTGAAAACAGGCACATGGGGATGTTGTAAAATTGTCTCTGTCACAAGTGTGCTCCCTCAAAGTCACTCTTCCACCAGCCTGTGCCTTTATAATTGCTGTTACTGCTATGTGGAAAGCAGCCCAACTTCCCTCCCGCCTCAATCTCCTCTTGCCTAGCCAAATTGTGGTGATAGAAACCTTTCAGACGCCTATCCTGGTCCCCTATGCTAGTCACTGCTGCTCCCTGCCCCCACAGCAACACGTACCTCCATGCATCACTCATACATTCGGTCACTCCTCTCAACACTTGGCTAAAAGAGGGGAGAATGTTACTGTATGGACAGGAATATGCCAGCCTGGGGGACGGAGAGCTACAAAGCTTAAGGCAGGAGATGGGTTTGCCGGAGCAGGATGAGCATTAAGGGAGACCCTGGGGATAAGCTGTGGGCATCCTTACTTCATTTTTGCAATGAGCAAAATGGGGAAAGAACAGAGTGTTTTGAACGCAGATGGTGAATTCAGAATCTTTTAGAAGCCAATGGGATAGATTATGAAATACGGGAGAAGGAGGGGAAGGAGTAAAAGAGGCTCCAGGGCACAGGTGTACCACTAAGAAGATGCTTCTCTACATATTTTGAAAGTTAAAAACATCCAGGAAGAGGCCATTTCAATTTCAGCATGCATGTAAGTTTTGTGTCAGTTTGAAAAATAAATGATTGCACAGTTCAATGTTGGTCTTCTTTTGAATTCCCCATGCCAGGGTGTGTGCAAAAAGACTCCACTCCAGCCCTGCCCCAGCCACCAAACTGGAGGCTGCCCAGAGATAAGCAGGCACAAGAACCAAAACCCCTCCATCCGATTCTAGGGCAAGTTCCCTGTGTAAGAGGTTCTGTAAGGTTTCCATAGATGGAGGGAGTTGTGGGCTTGTCAGCACCAGGAAGCCAGTGTGTGTTCATCCAAACTGCTCTGCCTGGATCAGGCGCTTCGCCACAGACCAGCACCGAGAGTGCTGAGCGGTGCAGGGATGCAAACCTCCCCGCCAGGGTGCACAAACGGTGCACAGGAGGGACCGGAACAGCCACTGGTGCTGAAGGTCTTCTCACCTTTGTGTGAATGAGCACCTCCTAGTGTTGCTGTGTTGCATGAGGTTTATTTGTGCTTTTTGAATCAGGGATGGCAAATACATAGCAGTTGCCACCTTCCTCCCCTACACGCCCGTGATAGACGTTGTCTTAGCTTACAGTGTTTTTTATACTCCTCTCCACGCCTTAGCATTTCATCCACACAACCCTCTGGTCAATCGAGGGGCAGTGGCAGCATCTGACCTGAAGCCTGCCTCTCATCCCTGCCCTGGATGGTCAGTTGTTGGAAGGGCAAGAACCACTTCTGCGTCCCACCTCAGACACAGAGGTATCCAGACTCACCTGTCCACCTTAACCCAGATCAGATCAGACTTGGGAAAGCTCTGAGTCAGTCAACCATCACAATTTATGAAACCAGTTCTAATGAGAGCAAATATCATAGCATTAATCTCAAAGAAATTGTGTTTGGATCACTGTGAAAGGCCAAAGAAATGGCTCTAGAAATCAGGCTAGTTAAGTACAAGTGGCTATTTTAAACAAATGATAATTAAAATGTCACCAGCTCTTTGAAGAATCACCTTTCAGAAGTGACACTGCCAGGTTCTCAGATGTCCTGGCACTGTGAGATAAAATGGCTTTGAGATGACATTTATCCTACTAAGGCTTCCCTTTCACATTTATTGCCCTCATTACCATGGTTAAGAAGCTGAACCAGGAAGGCGTCCGTGACCGAGATGATGTCTTCTGCATCCTTTACGCTGGTTGTAAGGAGCTCCCCAAAGTGACAGCGCCATTTGTTTTCATTTCTCTTTTAACCAACGCAAAGAAAAGGTAAGCCGTTATTTTCTTAAATGCCTTAAAGCGTGTGTAACCCTCATGAGTAAGAGGCTGAGCAGCACATTTGGACTGACGTCGGCTTTTCTCGTGGGGCGAAAGCAGTAGTTCTCATAATGTTCGATTACTCTGGCTAATGAGGCCCATTAACCAGCCCTGTTGCCTTTGGAGAATGCCAGGGCAGGGTCTGTTGACCATGGGAACAGGCGGCGCCTCCACTGTCATGTTGTGTATTTCAAATTTCTGACAGAGTTGGGTGCGGTCAAGGTCTTCAGTGAGCTTTTCCAACAGTATACTGTTCCTGTTGCCCCTCCCCCATACTTTGAGTAGGACAATGACAACTGGGGACAAATAGCCCTGAAGGTGTACTTAAGATCCTTCTGGAACAACCAAATTCATTTTTAGAGATGTTTTGGGAAGGGGAGGGGAGGGGTTAGTGTGGGTAATTGGGGGGGCACTCTTAGAGGTAAATATAATCTTCACAATCTATATACATATATATTTCGTTAAAAACTTATATGATTGTTCAACAAATGAATTTCTCAATTAAAAAAAAAAAAGATCCTTCTGGAAAAGCTCAGTTGTCTATTTCCTTAGCATTGATCCCAAGACCAAGTGAGGGCACATGAGAGAGCTCCACGTGGAGATCGGCACAGAGTAAAACATGACCTGTAAGCAGTGGTCACTCACTCAGCGGGTCCCTGATGCTCCAGCTTCCATCTGGTCAGACCCCAGCACACCACATTGCCCAGAGACGCCCAGGCTCAGGCTGGGGATGTAGCTCAGACAGAGCACTTGCCTAGCGTGCATGAGGACCTGGGTTCCATCCCCATCCCTGGAGACATAAAGAAACAAGTGAAAACAGGAGCCCTGGGCTCTGTCTCCACTCTGAAAGAGACCTGGGATTTCCATCAACAATTAATTGAACCCTTAATTTTATTCCCTTCATCTGGGTCACTCAGATTAAGGAAATAAATTTGAGGATTAAATTGATGTCTGTAACTCTGTGACCCTGAGCAAATTATTTCATTTCACCAAGCTCTCATCAATGAAATGGAGAAAACGAAGTGACAGACTCGGGCAGCCGATGGGACGTACCTAGTGACCTCAGCAGGATTCCTTGAATGGAACAAGCCTTCGGTACATGGCAGGCCCTATTAATACACTAAACATCGTTCTTAATCAACCTGGGCACTTGTGAAAGACAGATGAATTCTGCTCAGCCCATTAACAAACAGTCTGTCTCTCACCTTTGGATAAGGTCAGTCCTTTTGCTTAGTAGATGGGGACAAAGCAATTTCTGAGTTCCTTTCTTCAGGCAGGGAGGGGATTGGCTGAGACAAGCAGTGGGCAATTCCTCCCAGAACCCTGTGCAGGGTTTTCAACATTCTTTTATAAACAATGATCTTTCTGGAACTTTACAAAACACCCAAGCTGACCCTGCATAAGGAACAAAAGATTTATTTTATTTTTCAAAAGCAGAAAATAAGGGGTGATGATTTTGACCAAAAATACCCAGGCTATAAAGAAGCAGGCCAGATCCCCTGACTCCTGGCCCAGGGCTCTCTCCATGTCGCACGCTTCCTGCTGCTGAGCATCAGGCTAAGTCGGAGACATCTTAAGACAGGGCAGAACTAGGAAGCAGTGACCACCATGAAGTCTGGAGCACTTTAAAAGAGGTGTGAGCAATAACGACCAAACCGATGGGGCTCTTGCTGGGTGACAAGCCCTTTACCATGGGCCTTATCTTACTGAGTCTTCTCAACAGTCCCCAAAGTTGGTACCAGCATTATCCTCACATAACCTGCGAGGAAACTGCCCAAGGAAGGTCAAGCAGTTTCAACAGGTAAAGTTCCATACATTCTAGAAACTATTTTGGGGGTAAGTGTGATAGCCCCCAAAGAGAGGTTCTTATCCTGAGCCCTAAACCTGTGAATGACATTAGAAAAAGTCTCTGTGTATAATTAAGGATCTTGCAACGAGGAAATCATCCTGGATTGTCCAGGTGGGCTCTAAGTTCAATGACATGTGCCTTTTTTTTTTTTTCTTTAAAGAGAGACAGACAGTGAGAAAGAGAGGGAGAGACAGAATCAATTTTTATTGAATTTTTCACATGGCTTTTGTTGCTCTGATACTTAGTTGTGTGAGTGGTGCTGGGGTTTGAACCCATGTACTTGCGCATGCCATGCAAACGCTGTAACCGCCGAGCCACCGTGCCAGCCCCATGACACGTATCTTTATAAGATATGGACAGAGAAGACAGAGCCACGTAGCACGTGAGGTGAGGACAGGGTGAGTGACCTGAGTGAAGGGGCACAGGCAGGCCCTCCAAGAGCCCCCAGAAGCAGTTAGTCCTACTCACACCTCGATTTCAGGCTCCTGACCTCCAGAAGTGGAAGAAAATCCATTCCTATTCTTTTCAGTTATTCAGTTTGTGGTAATTTATTACAGAAGCCTCAAGAATCTAAAACACTAATAAATAAAGAAGAATCCTTCAGGAAAGTTCAACAGTCATCCATAGAAAATAACTTTTAATAAACTAGGAATAGAAAGGAAAGGCAATTTATAGATGGGAAGAAGATATTTACAGCCCATAGATCCAACAAATAAACCTAACCAAGGATTTAATATTCAGCTCGTGGAATGATTTGCAAAGCAGCAAGGACAAGACAAGAATTCTGATGGGAAGTTGGGCATTACGTAGGAGCAGGCCATCACAGAAGGGGACACCCACTCAGTCTCACTTGTAATCAAGGAAAAGCAAATTTAACAACAAATGGGAATCTATTTCCTGCTCATCAACTTGGCTAAAAGTTTAAGATGAAAACATCAAGCTGGTGAGTCTGCAGAGAAGTGAACTCTGTGGGCCCGACTGCTCAAATCTTGGAGCTCCTAGGAACGAGACTGTTGGACAACTCTATGCTACTAACCGATAAGGCCATTGTGTGCTTTTGGAGCCTTTAACTATGCTGTCCCAGCATATCTAGACGATTTGTGCACACCCTGTGATTTGATGGCAAATGTCTGCTTTGCTTTGGAGGTCTAGGGCTTTGGTGAGTTTAGCTGGGCACAGAGGCGACATGTGCGTTATAACCAGCCTCCATTAAAACCCCCAGACTTAACAAGCGTCTCAAACAAGCTTCCCTGGGCAGAAAACTCTTCCCAAGCTTTGTTGCAATGAGTTGCTAGAGGACAAGCTTGCCTTGTAAAACTTGACTGGAAGAAGATTCTGGAAACTGGTCTCCCAGACATGGCCCAATGTGCCTTTTCCCTTATTGCTCCTGCTTGCTTTGAATCCTCTCACTGTAATAAATCACAGCTATGAGCAATCGCTACTTCTGAGTCCTACGGCCATTCCAGGAAACCACCCGACTGAGAGATAGTCTTGGGGACCACCCAAGCAGCAAGGGTAAAAGGAAATAGGACTGTCACTGCAGCTGCTGTGCTGAGCATGTTGGAAAACAACACACTGAGACTCAAGGAAGTTTAAGAGTCACATCCATCAGTCCCAGCAACCTCTCTTTATGTCTCTAAACCAGAAAACCTCTCCCTCGAGGCCAAGCACAGTAATCGTTCTAACTCTACACAATTTTAAAACTCATTGATAGAAGGGCTGGAGTGGTAGCTCAGCGGTTATGGTGCTTGCTCGGCATGTGCAAGTACATGGGTTCAAACCCCAGCACACACTAACACAATTAAGTGTCGGAGCAATAAAAGCCATGTGAAAATAAAGGTTGATTCTGTCTCTTTCTCTCTCTCTCTCACTATCCTCTCTTTAAAAAAAAACAACTCATTGATAGAAAAATAGAGAAACAAGCTGTCATTTGCACAAAGCATTTCGAATGAGTAAGAGCCACATGGACACAATTAAATGTCAAAAAAATGAGCAAAATGATACGCACAGTAGGATAGCACTAACAAAAGTTTGAAAACATGTGTAATGAATTATTTAAAGTACAAGGATAACACACACCAAATTAATGACACAAGTTCCCCTGGACAGAGGAGGAGAGAAACAGAATGGGGGCAGGGAGGTAGAGGAGACAGGATTCACACAGAAAATCCACAGCAAAGCAGCAAGATGGTAAGACTTCTTAGAGCTGAACGGTGAGTTATAGTACTCTACATATTTGAATCATTCCATGATTTAAAAAACCCAGGACAATGAAAGGTTGAGTAATTTGCTTTCTCAAACTAAGAAAAAAAATTAGATAAAATCATTAAACTGTCATTTGAGCTCCAATTCCCAAACCTGACTACAAACTTCCCCCCGTCCTCCCACTTCAGTGGCTTATGAATTAAAACCCATGCAAAATAACCTAATCTCACCAATAGCATGCTCATCTGGACTTCCGAATACAACTTTAGCAACATGCTTCTTTCACTGTAAAACTTCACTTGCTATTTCCAACATTTTAATTACGTTCTGAGTTCTCCCAAGCTCTTAATGACACAATGGAGGTCTTATGCATAAACCTCAGGAGGCAATAAAAGTTCTAGAGAACGAATGGTCATTAAATCTCAACTTATGGGGCATCTTGTTCATTTAAAATATTAGGGAGAAAATAAAATTTAAAATCAATATGAAGGACTTACACCATAGAACCTGGCCAGCTGAATATAAATTAGTTCAGGTCTTAATTAAACAATTTGTGTATACTGATGGGTCCCCTTCATCTCATAAGGGATACGGATGGCTTTCAGGATACGTTGAAATGTCATGTCATTAAACTCCACATTTTAGATACACCCAGAGAAGAAGGATAAAAATCAAATGCTTGAGTTCTCAAAAGAAATGAGCAAGAGACTCCAGGTAGAAATGCTGCTGCTGTACAATTTTAATGAAAGGGGGAGGATCTGACTAGTTTTAATTGATGGTTTAAAGTTTTCCTTAATTAAAATTTACCAGAAATTACAGGGAGCTGGTGTTGTGGTGTTTGTCAACAGGCTTTCGATTTGCCCAGGGTTCCCTAAGAAGCCACTCTGGAGCAGAGCACTGCTTTGGGTTCTATAGGGGTCAGAAACCCTGCCTGGTGGCAATAATGAAAACAACTCCCCGTGATTGCTACTCTGTTGGATGCAAGCTACTCTGTTGGATGTGCAAGCTGCAGTGCCAGAAGATTTGCATAATTAGGAGGAAATGAAATATGGGGCAGGGGTGGGGGAGGAGACCCAAGAACATAAAGACTACTTAAGCAACTTGTTAAGGCAGAAAGAAGGGCAAAAATGGGCAGTAGTGTTGGAGAAGGGAATCTTATAGTCTGAGGGTACCCAGCGATCATAAGCTTGCCAGAGTGTATGAAGTTCCTGTTGCTGCTGTAACAAATCTACGGCTTAAACAACACACATGCATTGTCTTCCAGTTCTATGGACAGGAAGTCCACCCTTTGCTCTCTCAGGATTAAAAATCCCTAAACCAAGGAGCTGCCTTCTTCTGCAGGCTCCAGGGCAGAATCTGTTTCCTGGCCTTTCCAGCTTCCAGGGGCTGCCTGCTTCCCCTGTGGCCCTTCCTGCATCCCCCAAGTCAGACACAAAGGTGGAGTCCTCATCACATCAGGTGACTCTGACGTCCCTTGATGCCTCCCTCCTCCAATTTTAATAAAGGATGCCCATGATCACATTGGGTCTTCTGTATAAGCTAAGATAATCTTCCTGTTGTAAAATCAATAATTAGCAACTCTGATTCCATCTGCTATCTTAATTATCCTTTGCTATGAATTGTATCATGCTCATAGGTTCCAGGGATTAGGACATGATATCTTGTGTGGGAAAGGCATATTTTCCTGCCTTATAGAAGTTATTAGAAAACTCCAACCCAAACTATTGGGACTCTATTTGGAAAGATGCTATACTATCACAATATCTTTAGGATGAGAGAAACAGAAAGTCTAGTAGCCCATTTTCAGAATATAGTATTCAGCCTTAATTGGATCCAGTTGTAGTCATTTTAATTATAGTCCTTCCCTTTGCCCACCCCAATTTTAAAAACAGCCAATCACGTAGGTTATAACTGCACACACTCCTCCAATCTGAGTGAAGGGTAGCACTACAGCACGTTAAGGATACAAACAGGTGAACTGGCCGCCAGGGCAGGAGTAAAAGTTTGCCTGGCCCCCTACTTCCAACACAGGTTTGATTTGTTTGTTTGTTCGACGTGGTCCTACATTTTGGAGGGAACTGTTACATGTTAATGCATACATAGATATTTACAAAATAAATTAAGCCCGATCCTAGTCCAGTATCTCCCCTCCCACCTCATCCATTCCCCTATCTCATGTCTCCTCTGTAATACCCCATGCTATGGATAGAAATGAGCATATAAGAAAGAACGATATTATGGCTTTTGCAGCTAAATGGATGGAAATGGAAAAAATCATGCTGAGTGAAAGAAGCCAAACCCAGAGACTTAAGGGCCACATGTTTTCTCTCATATGTAGAAGCTAGAGTAAAACCTAAGACAGGATGAAAGTTTGCTGTGTTTAATTAATAAATTCACCAACAGGTTGCTTTCTTACAGAACCTTGGTCATTTCAACCAGATCAGGGGGTTGGGGCCGGGGGGAATCCAGAGGACCTGTCCCAGACCTCATCTCTGCTTTTCTTTATGTCAGTGGGTCCTGCCTCCCACAACACTGGCCTCCTTTAGGCTCCATCCACGTTTCAGATTGTGGCTGCCAGCAGCTCTCTGAATTTCACATCTTACATTCTAAGCAATGAGAAAACAGAGCTTTCTTTCCCTGCGATCTCTTCCAGTTCCAAGTTATCAAGAAAGACATTACCTGGCCCAGCTTAACCCAAGGTCCTCTACCATCTTGGATAGATATTCAAAAAGATGGCAATGGAGTGGGGTAGGGGTGAGATGAACAGTGCCCAAAAAAGATGAGGGAGCAGTAACAAGTAAACACACCGAGGGAGATCTAAACAGTGGTTCAACTGAGCAAGAAGTTATCTTCCTGGTGACCAAGGACAGCGCAGAGCAGAGGGACATGCGGGAATGCACAGATTGCAACATCATGGGATATCGGTGGTCTTCGCAGTTCACATGAAGTGGGTTTCCAGGGGTCTCTTGCAGCAGCAAACCTCAATGAAGCTACGGAAGCAGGTGCCAGAGATGAAGCTGCAGAGGCAGACTGTGGAAGGCAGACGGTGACAAGTCTTCAACCACAAACTAAGATGTTGCTCTTCAAAGGGGACTAACCACACCTGTAATCCCAGCAACTCAGAAGGCTGAGGCAGGAGAATCACAAGTTCAAAGCCAGCCTCAGCAACTTCATGAGGACTGTCTCAAAAAATAAAAAGGGTTTGGGATGTGGCTCAGTGGTGAAGTGCCCTGGGTTCAATTCCTAGTGCCAAAAAAAAGATGGGGGGTGGGGAGTAACCCTAGATTCAGCTTGGACTTTAGAAAGATCTCCTAGAGGTTGAAGCAAGGAATCTACAGCCACAGGCAAGACAAGACTTGGCCTCTGGCACGAGTCAGGAAGCTGCTGCCACAGCCCAGAGGAGCACCCAGCAGTGGGTCTACACATGGGAGTGAGATTTCAGAAGGCAGAGCAGAGCTGAGCTGACCAAGGAGGAGGAGCCAAGAAGCCCAACTGGTGTCAGGTGGGGACTTGGCTGGGCTCTGGCTATGTATCTGCAGGGCAAGGACATCCTGTTGATGGGAAGGAGTTAAATCTAAACTGATTTTTGGTGACCTACATTCTTTTCCAGGGTGTTCAAGTAAATATTGAACTATTGCCTGGGGTTAGGGGCGGGAGCCCTGATCTGCAGAGGTTGCCGATTTCTGTGGTGTAAATACTCCTGCTGTGGTCCATCTGAAACCAATATGAAGCTGCTAAATGCAAAGCCGGGAAATGAGCCAGCAGAAGCTCTAGCACACCCCTGGCCTTGTACTCTTCAAGATGACGCTCCCACTTGGTGGAAGAGCAGGCCTGTAGAGCAGGGCTTCTGCAGAGAACTGGGGGGACCTGTTCCTTGCAGACATTTCCTGTCCCACCCTCTCCTGACTTTCTCAGCCTGAACACAGAGCAGAGAACACAATAGGATTTGTAAATGCTTGGCCAAATGAGTGCCGCTGGTCAATGGGTGAACGGTGGCCACAGCAGGTAAAACAGGGGTGGGGACAGTGCAGTAGAGGACCATGCCAAGAACCTGGGAGCCAGATCGCCTGTTCTCACCAGCTCCCTGCTTACTAGCTTTGCAACTTTGGCCCAGTTACTTGGCCACTCAGTGCCTCTGACGATGATCAGCAAAATAGGAATTTTCTAGAATGTTAACGTGTCTGCCACAAGATGGGCGTTTCCTAAGTTGTCAATGAGTCAGACAACAGGGGCTACTGCAAATGCGTTTACCTCCGAACAGTAAAAGTAAATTCCTTTCCAGAAAAACTTAAGTGGCAGTTAATGTGTTTTCTCTACTTTCATAAAAAATAATCAAATGTCAGCCTTGTAAATATTTATGATCCTAAGCAGTTTATGTTTGAACATCCATTGTTTGAAGATGAATCAAGTGCTTCTTGACAGAAATCTTGTATCCTCCACATTCCCTGTGCACAATACTTAGAAAATGCATCTTGACAACGTGTTCCAGGATAAGGTCAGAAAGGCCTCGAATCTGAAGTCACTAAATGCGATTGTGGAGCCCACGCGGAGCTTCATTTATTCTAGCTGGGGCATTTGTAAAGGTTAGCAGCAAAGACGTTTCCCTGGCAGGCGGCCACCGTGACTCTTCTCATTTATAATTAAATATTATTTGGGTCATAATGTTTCCACTCGTTAGATGAATTTCCTGGTAGAACACAACAGGGAGACCAGAGAAAGGGCAAAGAAGTTCTCAGAACATCCCTGTTGCTCCAGCCAGGGAAGCGAGGGGCATGAGAATGCAGTTCTGTTGAGTTCATGGTCTTCCCTGGAAACTTCAAATGCATCACTGGGCCTCAGCTTCCTCGATAGGAAAAAAAAAGTAAGTCCAAGACTGTAGCAATAGTAAGCATTGTTAATGTGCTGTTAACCACTCATATAAACTTCTGCTGTGCCATCTGTTATGGTTTGGATGGGAGGTGACCCCCAAAAGCTCATGCATGAGACAATGTAGGAAGGCTCAGAGGTGAAAGGACTGGCTTAGGAGAGTCTTAACCTGCTCAGTGCATCGATCCCCTGATAGGGATTCACTGGGTGGTAACTGTGGCTGGAGGAGGTGGGTCACTGGGGGCATGGCTTTGGGGTATCTGGAAAGTCAGCTCCTCTCTGCTTGCTGACTGCAATGCCCTCGGCCACTCTCCTCCACCACACTCTTCACCCTGATGTTCAGCCTCACCTCAAGCCCCGAGCAAAGGAGCCAAGTGTCTATGGACTAAGACCTCCGAAACTGAGAGCCCCAAGTAAACTCTTCCTCCTCTACGATTGTTCTTTTCAGGTCTTTGGTTACAGTACAAAAAAGCAGACTAGAGCACCATGCAATGGTAAAATGCAACAGCCCTTTGAACTGGACACAGGCGATCTAAGCACCGTAGGAAAATACAGACATACTTTACTGAGCTGCTCAAGAAGAAGCCCAAACTTCCTCTGAAATCTTGAGTCCGATTCCCAAGTGCCTGTCCCAATAATGCTGACCAAAATGCCTGAGTAATACTTAAATTTCAGTTTTTGTCATTTTTTCCCCTATTCTAACATTTAAAAAGCAAGAGAAAAGGAAACCATGAAGGACTTGGAAACAATCCATTGAACCTGCTGAAGGTCAGCTAGTCAGAGATAAAATCTGCAGCCACCTCCCAGGACTGGCCTGTAGGATGGGCCAGATGGGGAATGAGTTACACTCTTTCAAGAATAAATACCTAATTGACAGAATCGATGTGAGTGAACATTCCAGAAAATGGACACAAAAAGCTTTTTAATTTCTAAAATATATTACCTCCTTTCTGGCTGCTTATACCGAGAATAAGGAACTCAGTTAAAACTTCCTGGAAATTCAGATTTGGCATTCTTGAATAACCATGAATGCTTAATACAGCACCAGCTGACAGCCAGAGTCACAGACACTGCTTCTTGGACCTCTTCCCGCCCGCAGCTCACCAGCTCCGTTGCTGGGAAGCTCCCTCCTGCTGTCGGGGCAGAGAAGGCCAGGCACTCGCTTTCCCAGCATGCCTTGCAGCCATGGCCTGATCATGTGACCCAGATCGGGAGGACTGAGGGAAAGTGGAAGAGAATGATTTCTTGCTTGCTTTCAGATGAGGAGATGATGACTTTTGCCTTCCCTTATGGATGTGGCTATGCCTGTCTGGGAGGGAAGCCATGACAACCCCTGAGGATGGTAGAGCCTGGGTTCCCGGAAGCATCCCTAAGCCACTGGGGTCACCTGGAGGAGGAACCCGCTTGCTCCTTCCTGGACTTCCAGGTAAGTGGGAAAATAAGTGTCCTCTTGTGAAGCCACTGTAGCCTAGAAGTTCTTTCCTTACAACTAAAGAGCACTGAGCTTATCATCAAGGCCCCCAGGGAACCTAAGTTGGGGTTCAGTCTGTGACACGGGTGAGCCGGTGGCCCTTCTGAGTGTGCAACTGCATGAGCTGCCGTTCAGGAAAGTTGTTCATTAGGCAGTAAAGAATGGGGGTTGGGAGGCTGGTTCACAGATGTGTGCTCACCCTGGTCCACAAAGACACCAAGTTGCAAGACCATGGATAGAAGGAGGGGAACATAATGTGCTTCGCATCCAGGGGACAAGGTGTGGCATGAATGGAGCTAGAAAGAGCTGGGGCTCTGGACTCCAGCCCAAGTCCAGCACCATCACACACCGGGACAGAACAGTGCCCACCTTGTGGGGCTGCCAGCAGGACTGCAGACGTATGTCACCAGGTGATGCTATTGATCGTAAGATGCATCTCGGTGAAACGTGCTGAGTTCATGTGTGTGAAGTGCTCAGAATGGCGCCCAGCAAGGGAAAGGGCCATGGAAATGTTTGCTGTGATTCCTGGAGCCAGAGGAAGGGCCACTGGGACCCAGCAGGGTGTGACTCCTCAAGGACTAGGGTTCTAGGTAGCATCAAGGGTAGCACTCTGGCACGGATCCCAGCTACCCCAACACCAGGCACACTTGGTGTGACAGACTCCAGCAGAAACCAGAAAGGCCTGGGGCAGGCAGGGTGGGTGGGGCAATGCTGCAGAAGCCAAGTGAGAGCAGGAGCAGGAGCTGAGCTCCCGACGCGGCTGATGAGCTGGCACAGGCATGTGCGGGAGCCAGGTCTGCATGGGCTGCTGGCGGGTTCTCTGCCCCCATGCTGAATGTCCTCCACCACTACACGTCGGTCTCTACCAGTATCTTTCCACCATTCTCAGATTCCTCCTCACCAATGGGTCTATCTGCTCCCTCCTAACAGCACCCCTTCTTCTAACTGCTGTATTTTAGTCTCTTATAGGCTAGGCGATTGGATAACCAAAACATCATCCATTTGCTTCTGAGAGCCACTCCAGCCCTCCATCCCGTCACTCAGCAGATACTTTTGAGCACATACTAGTACTAATCACTCTTCAGTGCAGAAAGGGACCAAAGGAGATGGGGTCTTCCTCAAGTTGGATTTTTATATAAGTGAGATGCAAAGATAGGCAGTTGCACCTAACTAAGATAAATGAACAGGATGGTCTAGGAGACTATGATGACCATGAAGAAAGGCCAGCTGTGTGACAGGACAAGGGAGCAGGATGGGGGTCTTGGGGGCAGGATGAAAGATTTGGATCAGGAGACCAGAAGCGGCTTCCCTCAAGAAGGTGACATTGGCAATGAGACCTGACAAAGGAAGGAGCCTGCCCTGCAAAGGTCACACACAGCTTCTCAAGCAGATGCCACAGAAAGTACCAGGAGTGGAGCAGGAGAATGCTCAGGACAAGTGACAACGGGAAGAAGACACCTGCGCATCTGGCTGCAAGGAGGATGGGAGGGATCTGGAAGCCACAGGAGGGTGAAGGTTCTGGTTTGAGCTTCAGTCCCCTGGAAGAAACAGTGATCGATATTTCAGACAGATCTCTCTGGCTGTGGGTGGAAAGTGACAGTAGTGAGCAGGAGGGGAGGCAGGGAGGACTTGGAGGAGAGAGGCCCTCAGTCACCAGGGAGAGTGAAGCTGGTGGTCAGGACTGAATGGTCACACTGGAGATGTTGAGAAGCATGTGGATTCCAGATACATCCCCAGAAAGATGAACGCTGCAGTGGGTGGGATTGTGTCCCAAGAGATGCATCCACGTCTAACCCACAACACCTGTGCGTATGATCTTAACCAGGAAATCGGGTCTGAGCAGACGTGATCAAGAGAAGGCGGGGTCCTACCAGATTGGGGTGGTGTCCAAAGACTGGTGTCCTGATGAAGAGAAGAGACGTGAAGACACAGAGACAGACAGGCAGGGAGACTGGAGTGCCAGCAGACACCAGAAGCTGGAAGAGGCACAGAGGAGTCTCCCAGGAACCTTGGAGGGTCACAGCCCTGCCCATGCCTCCACTTCAGGCCTCCAGAGTAAATTTCTATTGCTCGAGGCTTCAGGCTTGTAGTAATTCAGTAATTCACAGCAGCAGCCCTAGGAAACAGACACAGGTTGCAAGAGAGGTGGCAGAGATGGGGCGTCAAGAGACGGGTCGAGCAGGGGAGCATGTGCTTTAGTGGTGGGGCCGTGAATCACATGCTCATCTGCAATGCCCACCCAGTTCTCAGCTGGAGTGCTGACAACACAGAGGGATGCCATCATCTGGCTGCGTGACCAGGTCCACTGCACGTGTCCCAGCATGTCCCCCATCACACTCTCTGCCCCCCTCATCACTGCTCTGACTGCTGCCCCCAGCTGCATCCCCTTACAAGTTTCTACCTCTAGAAACAGTGCTGATAAACCACCCTACACCAGGACCTGCACAGCCGTATGTGAGCTTCCAGACAATGTCCTATTTTTGAACCAAAGATCCTTAGACTCAGGTAAGAGGCAAACTCTAAATCAGTGCTTCACCATAAACTCACTTTGTGGAACTGTGAAACAAGCCCAATCTCTTGGGATCCTGCAGGGAGGATTTCTGGACACCAGCTGAGGGGAATTGTCTGCTCTGCACCTGCTTCTCCCTGCCCTGGACTGTGGGGAGCTGTCTGAGTCTCTCTGCCCACAAGGACAGGGATCCTATTTTGCTTAAATTTGTTTTCTCTTAAACCCAGAATAATTTTTTCAATTAATATTTATGGAAAGCTCTCTGCTATGCTATGAACTTCCTTAACAAATATTTGCTGAATTGAATTGAATATATTATAGTCCCTGGTAGAAATAAAATGATTTAAGTGGAGGGGAAGGGAGGGAGGAAAGGAAAGAAAAAAAGGAGGGAGGGAGGAAGGAAGGAAGGTACTTTCTCATATGTTTAAAAACTGAGAAAGAAATAATGTTAGAAAAGCCTTCTGGGTGTCGGGTATGATGGTGCACGCCTGTAATCACAACTCAGGAGGGTGAGACATGAGGATCCCAAGTTCAAAGCCAGCCTCAGCAATTTAGTGAGGCCCTAAGCAACTCAGCAAGATCCTGTCTCAAAAATTTTAAAAAATGGAGGGGTAGGGCTGGGGATGTGACTCGGTGGTTAAAGCACCTCTGGGTTCAACTCCAGTACCAAAAAAAAAAAGAGGAAGAAAAGGCTTCTGGGAAAGACTTGGAGTTGCTATGACTGAAGAAGGCTGAAGCAAAAGCAGATATTGAGAAACTCACTGGGAAGGCCTGGGGAATCTCAATGTCCCCTCCAACTTGGATCTCTGCTGTGCCCTGAGGTAGGACATATAGGTAAGGTCTCACAAACACAGAACTGAGAGGTAGACTTGGGTTTGAACCAACTTGGTGTTCAGATGGCCACATGCTGGTGGGACCTCTTGCAGATGGCCATGGGCCGGCGGGACCTCTTACTGACCTTCCCAGGACCCTGTCCTTTTCCTGCTGAGTACTTACCCGACTTTGGAACTGTCCTGCGGTTTGTGATGTGTCTGCTCTACTTGAGAACAGGCTCCCCTCTCCTGGCGACTCACTGACCGCAGGACAGCCAGTACCACACCGCCCACAGGAACGGGTCAGTACACATTTGCTGAATGAGCAAACAGACAAATCATCTTGCTGCAGTTACTTACTCTCCTGAGCCTCGGTTTTCTCATTGGTGAGACAGGATACGTAGTAGTATTTATGTTCTAGGGCTGATGCAAGGATCAAAAGAGATAAAATATTTCAAATGCTTTACTCCTAAGAGGGTTCCAGATGATGCTACCAGGTTATAACTGATGTCATTATCATGGACATTAATACGATCATTGACATTAATACAATCACCTCAAATCCTAATATGGAAGAGCAGAGCCTAAAAGGCAAACTGCATAGAAGAGATATTTGAAAAAAAAAAAAAAACAGTTAATGAGATGGGATGCCACTGAACGTGAAGGCTTCGAGGGGTAAGTTGGATAAGCAGGACCTTGCTCATGGGAAGGAAGAGACTGGGGAGCCAGCCCGTGGGCAGAAGGGACAGGTAGCTAGGACGCTCCCTTTGGTACCCCACTCTGTTTGACAGAATCTCCAAAGGCAGCACCACACCGCAGTGGCTGTACTGTCACGGAAACGCCATGGCCGCTCTCCGCCAGCCCCAGCTACTCCGTACTCAAAAGAAAATAAAAACGTCAACGTCTTTCTCAGGGTTACACAGTTTGCAACACTGAGGTTGTATCCTCATTACTTGTCATGAATATTTGTCTTTCTTTAAAGAGAGAGAGGGAAGGTGAGAGAGAGAGAATCAGTTTTACTTAGTTTCTCATGTGACTTTTGTTGCTCTGACGCATCGTTGTGTATGTGGGGCTGGGATTCGAACCCACGTCCTCACACCTGCCAGGCAAGCGCTGTAACCACTGAGCTATGGCTCCAGCCCGGAGCATTCTTTCTTTTCACTTTTAGTTTAATTTTAGCTTACAATGGCTTAACTCTTCCAGCCAGGCTGAAGGGGAAACCATGCAACCCAGTTTGCAATGTCACAATAAGTTACGCCCAGACCCTGCTCTTAACTCACACCCCCTCGTAGTCTGTTTTTGGTTTTTGGTTTGGTTTTTGTTGTTGTTGTTTTGTTTCTTCTATCACTATTTGAACAGCAACCTGGACTCAAACATTTGATCCAGCAAATTGTGAGATAGGTCCTTACTTGCTGATATTCTTTGAAAGTAGTCTATGAGGGGCTGGAGCAGTGGCTCCACAGTTACGGCGTTTGCCCTGCATGCATAAGTACACAGGTTCAAACCCCAGCACCCACGTGCACAACTAAGTGTCAGAGCAACAAAAGCCATGTGAAAAACTCAATAAAAATTGATTCTCTCTGTCTGTCTCTCTGTCTCTCTGTGTCTCTCTCTCTCTCTCTCTCACTGTCCTTCTAGCTATCTAGGATACTTGGAGGTGTAGGGAGGGGGATGGGGAGGGGGGAGGGTATATGAAGAACTCATAGGAGTCTGGTGATTGGGAAGATGGGGGAACCATCC
>PVKS010015177.1:0-46584 GCA_004027875.1 Aplodontia rufa | reverse complement strand
AGATTTTATTCCAGCTTCCACATATGAGAGAAAACATTCAGCCCTTAAGTCTATAAGTTTGGGATATTTCACTCAGCACAATTTTTTCCATCTCCATCCATATTTCAAAACACCAATATATATAATTTCCCTCCTGTAAATATATTGTCATGTGTTGTCACTCCCCCAGACAGACAAAGGTCTTCTCCAAGACCTCATATCTTCAAACCGGACCATAAGGTAGGAGGCAATTCCTCCAGTAAGGATGGATAGCACTTTGAGATGTATAGGTTTCCAACTGCCTCATCAGAAAGAAGCTTCCCAGCAGAGGTTTAAAAACACTGAGGTCAGTCCACCTGGGGTTATCTCTACTCCACCACTCAGATTTTATCAATAGGAAGAGAAAGCTTCATTCAAATTTGAACAGAACTCTTAGGGCCTCTTTCCCCCACAACAGGATACTACTAGACCATGAAAATAATTCAAGTTCAGAAGTAGAGGGGCTGAAAGAAAATCTAAGTGTAGCTATTAATCTCATGTATATTTTCCCATGAAAAAATCCTGACTTGACCAAACAGCCAGGTTCATCTTAAGAAGTCACAATAAGGTAATGGCTAAAGTGCATGGGACATGTGATAAGTGAGACAGATTCCTAATTATGCTACAGATTGCACACAAGGTCCAAAGGTGAAAGGTCTGTTCTGCTTTTAAAACGAATGCTCTTAGTGTCTTCCAGCTCACCACTAATGGTTTATATGACAGCAAGGTAGAGATTTATAAGCTACTCATAAAACGTAAATATTTTTGTGCATACCTCATCCTGCAATAGATTTATATATCATTTTTATGTGAGCTTCTCATGTATAATTCTTCTGTGCCTGCACTAACAATCAGCAAACACATGATACATTAAAGGAGGTATTGAAATCATGAGGGGAAATTCCAAGAACACAATTTTCATGAGTCAAATCCAGTTATTTATTGCATTCATAATTTTTTCTTTTAAGAAAGGCTACAAAAATATTTGATCTACAGTATAATATTGAAAATGTGATACACACTTAGACATGAAAGGCATGCTGCAAAAGAATTTAGGGGAATTTTCAGAAACAATGTACATTAAACAATGATAAACAGTCGAAGCATAAGCCTGAAACATTCCTGTATTGAAACAGCAAAAGGAAAAGGTGAATCAAGAAAGGATCTGTGTGTTTGCGTAAAGGATATTGGAGGGCCCTCATGTGGTTATCAAGGGCCACTGCAAATTGGCACTTAGAACACAGGAAAATTTTCAGTAATTCTTAGTTCATTCCATTTTCTCTGGGCATTTAGGACATAAATTAACCCTGTTGGATTCATCCTAATTTTAAAGACTATTACTGAGAATTCCACAACCTTTGTAGCCTTGGATGAATATTTTAATGTAATCCAGCAAACCTCACTTGAGAAATTCTTCCCTATATTGAATAAAATTTTAGCCCACTAAAAGTTACATTTATTTCTTCTTATGAAACTGTCCTTGAGTGTGCTGTGCAAAAAGGCTTATTACCATCTTCTCATGAACATTTTAGTGCATCATCAATTCCCTCTCACCTTCCTCTGAATTAATAAAAAACTTTATTTTTCAATCTGTCCTAGTATGTGCTACCTTTTAAATTTGTCATTGAGGCTGTTAATATTCCCAGAGCCTGTTAACATTCTAAAGCCTTTCATCCTCCAAATGATCCTCTTTAAATCAAACTGGAAAAATGAAGCAAAGGAAAAAGTAACAAAAAGCCACCCCAATTCCACCAACCACCACGTCCAGTAGCTTCTATAACCAGTGGTTGCTGCCTAACGCACGTGACTCACCTCACCCGCACTGTGGCTGCGTTGTCTGGTCAAGTGCTGCCGGTGAACCAGGGCGCTTGTGGGTCTACTGCTCTGCAGCGGGAGCCGAGGGTCAATGAAAGTGGTGGTTCGGGAGTTGTGGTCGACAAAAAATGCCTAGGTCACAATCCACCAAATCATTAGCGAATTCATGCCACATGCATGTCTTAGCTGACCTAGAATATCACACCATCAGGAAAAGATTCACGTCTGCAGAAGGATCTTGGCTCCATTTTCTCATAATTTGTAATCTTTGGGCTAATTTCTTCTTATCCCTGATACAGCTTCAGGATAGAGAGAGCCTGACTTAGACTGGGTCTAGAAGGGAGCAGAAGTGAACACTGTGACTGGTTTTAGGAAATACCCAAGAGAGAGTCATCAAAGATATGAGCTTAGAAGGATGCCACAGGAACAACACTTGGGCTTCTTTTAATGGGTGCTCTTATTTCCCCTCTGCAGTGTCCTCTATTTATCCCCTCTGCCCATCCCAAACCACTCAATTATTTCAGGGGTATATCTTATGCACATAAGTACAAGTAGTTCCATATCTCTAGTATCTTCATCCACTTACCTGGCACCTTACCATGAGACTATTCCTTCTAAACACTAATTCTATCCCATCCCAATCCAAAGTCTCTAACGCCTACCTATTGTCTGTAGGAAAAAACATCTAACACTTAGGTTAGTTTTTTAAGACTAAAAATTTCCCTGCTGTTTGCCTTTCTAGTTTTGTCATCCACCACATGCCCAAACTCTTATCACATACATCACATACCTACTGTGACTCTGGGCAAGTTGCTTCAGTTCTCTGAGATATAGATTTCTTATGAAAACATGTCTCCCTCATTCATAATAAAAATTTCTCCCCACTCATGTGTTAGGAGGGTAGAAACCATGTCTTTGCATTGACTTTGACAGCATGAAATCATGAATGAGCACAAGCCATGTATCTCAGTGTTGCAGTAAGGATCAAATACGATGTAGGGAGGCATTTTTGCTTGGTTAATTATAAAAGGGTATACAAGTGTAACTTCTTATTATCATTGGGCCACATGTTATGTTTTCAAAGTAAAGTTCACTCAAGATAATACTGAAACCATTAACTCTAGTACAATTAGAAATTGATCAGATAAAATGAACTGAGCCACCAAAGATAAAAGTGACTATTAGTAGAGCCAGGAGACTCAGTATCTATAAATCAAATGTCCAGGCACATGATGTATGTGATCTAAGCAGAAAAGATATGAGTTTTCAAACTGATGAAGCTCAGTTGACAAAGTACCTTAAAGACTAGAAAAAATATATCTAGGCAAATCTAAGAGACAGGTGATACATTTGTGCATATTTGAAAGATCACCTCCGCATGGAACAAAATGTTTTTGTGTGTACCTAACCAGGAAACAGGGCTAAATAATTTATAGGTAGCTCCTAGATATAAAAAAATTTTATAAAAAATAATATCAAGTAAAGCAATAGATGCACTAGAAAACAAAGCAGAAAAATAGAACAAGACATTTTCTTGGCCCATTCTCTTACTATCTGATTTCCAGGTGCAAGGATTGAATTAAATGGAGGTTTTGTGTGAGATTTTGTCACCGACCTTATAATGCTCCCTCTTCCCTGTCAGGTGAAACATCTTTTTTCCCCCTCAAATTGTGTAAAAAGCACACCAGTCATAATAAACCCTACACAGACTTGTATTGACAGGCCCTGGCCCCAAATTTCATACCAGTGTTCTTCTGATTTAGGCTTCCAATACACTTGTCCAGTATTTTTCTGACATTATTCAAAATGTCATGAAATAGAAATCAAGTTATTTTAAGAAATGGGCATCATTAATGTCTAGTTTTAAATAACAGGCATTATAATCAAGTCTCTATCTTTCTTATGTAAACTAATATTAATAAGCTTTTACGAAACTTATAGTACTAAATATCACTACATTTATTGCTACATAATATAAATCATGTTGTTAAAGGGAAAATACAGAGTGCTAAAACAGAATTGCTTATTTATGTAACTTCTCAGGAATGTTTTAAAGGGATGTGTGGCCATTACAGGTGCTATGATGCACTGCTAATTACAAAAACAAATGGGTGTCTCCATCTAGGTCCCTGTGATTGGCATGTGTGTCAGCCTAATTGGATGTTAACAGGCTTGTCTAAAATCCATTCTCTGAAGAATTACATTGTAAATGCTTTGAGGGACGGAACTCTTCTTACTCACACTGTGGTCCCCAATAGGTTTTAGGGCTGGGCCTGGGAGAAAGAGAGTGTTCAGTAAGTACAAAGTGACAAATCACCAAAAACTCTACTACACAGATTCCTGTCCAAAATGGAAAACAGCAACTCACAACTTACGAACCAAGTATTAGAAGTCATGTTCTTTTACACAAGCACAAAAAATAAAGAGTTGGGAAAATAAAGTGTGTGTGTGTGTGTGTGTGTGTGTGTGTGTGTGTGTGTGTGTGTATTTGGTGAAAGGAGTGGGTAGCTAAAGAACATAAGAACATAAATAGATATAAGAATTTTAAAATCCCTTTGTATATAGAATAAACTGCCAGGTTAAAACTTGAGAAGTGGGAGGCAAATGGCCATCTGGTTGGTTGTTCTAGCTCTACTCTCTCACTGGCGATGTAACCTAGGGAAGACTTAAATTTTTTAAGCCTCCATTTCCTTTCTGCTAAATGAGGATAATCACACCTATATAAAAGGAAGGCTAAATTAGATGGTTCATATAAATTTTTGAACACAGATCTATGGCATTTCCAATGAAAGTTACCATTACTATCATTGATATTAGTTTTCATCCCTAAGACATTTTCCTAAGGATTACAGTGTTTCTCACTACAGCCCATAAGCAAGACCAAAAGACAAAACTGAAGAGGGTGGGGGGAACCAGTGAAAAATGTTTCCCAGGCTCCTTGTAGTGGCACAGTCAAGATAAGCCCTGGCCAAGCAGAAGTGAAACATGGACACTCTGGGAAGCCCTTTACAAGGCACAGTTTGAGCCCTCCTCCTGTCCCTAAAACAAAGATAAAATAGCAGGATCTCCAGCAGGAACACTGAAAACATGGTGATGGCAAAGCAAAGAAGCTGGAAGGAGCCAGGGGGCTCCTGCAACTTGATGAACTACCCAACAAATCCTAGACTGCCCATCTCTGAACTTCTTGACACGTGCAAATACAATCCTGTGTTACACTTCACATAGGTCTTCCGTCACAGTATAACCAAGTCAAATCCTCCCTGATAACACTGAAGTCTCCATCCCACAGAGGAAATATGGTCCTTTTAAATTAAAGCCAGGAACCACCATTATAAACAGAAAGTTGTGTTATTTGATTAATAATGGTATGTCATCATGGTTTACCATTCATTCAGTTGGGAACTTACAAAGCTGGCATTTGAACCCATCTTCCTGTCTGACTACAAAGCCCAATGAGCATAGAACAAGACATTTTCTTGGAGTTGGAAACTTAGGAACTTTCCCATCTCCCCTCTTTTCTTATCTCTTTTTCTTCTGTCCACCTTTCTGCCTACCATCCTTTTTCTTTTGATTATGCTCTTCCTACTCCCCTCACACTTCATCTGGTACTTGCGTTTGGAGAAGCACCCAGGTGCGTATTGAATCAGGTTGACAAGAACGGCCACTCGGGGCGCTTGGCCCACTCTGTTTCAACACTGAAGGGCTGCTGCCCACCACAGAGAGCAGGCCATACTCCACATACACTGCATGGTTCCCTCCACCAGACTGGGCTGGGAACTAGGAACTATTTGTACCTCATTAGGGGTTCTGTTTCAAAGTAAGATGGAATGTGTATATTGCAATGCTTTTGAAGACCCATGTACTTGGGGGAAAGGTCTTAATTAAGCTTCTCTCAGGACCCCAGGATTAGAGCCCTAACCGCACTGAGAAGCAGCTCCTCTGCATGCTCTAGCACAGCTCCTGGTCCACTGTGCAACCTTGGACAGGTTTCCCTAGTACATTGCTGTACCCACATAAAAGGGATTCATTACTCAACTCTCTGCTGAATTGTGAAAAATGTATTCTACTTCAAAACCAACAGGAACGCATGAAAAAGTCACTGTGCAAATTCTAGGCTTGCCATCTGTATTGTGACAGACATTATCAGTTATGTCCAGAAAGTAGATCACTTTCCCACAGGTAATGCTAACTAGTTCAAGCTAGCAATGAAGTTGACCTAGTACTTTAAAAAAAAAAATTGGGTCACTTTCATGTCATAATTTTGAGTAGTCTGTGATTATTTAAAAAAGTATCTGACATGTATTAACTGTATGAGTATGTTGGGGGTGCAGACTACATGAGAAAAGCAATTATCTGAAAAAAATAATTGCTTCTCATATTAACCACTAGCAAGGCAAATTTTGAATAACATCGATTCCCTACTGTTAAGTTTCATTAAAGAAATTCACTCAAGCTTTACAGTGCTGGGCCAACTAAGACTAACAACTCAAAAACTGAAAGGAATGCAAATACACAAACTCCAAACTCATTTTAAAAACTTCTAGCCTTTCATAGCTTCAGGGCATAGTCAGAGTCAGGAAATATGGGCTGTTTGGAGCCAAGTGGTATTTTAGTGAAGCCAAACAAAATACATTTATTTCTTTACACAATTCTTTCTTCTTCTTTCTTTAAACTTCTATTATTTTAAGAAAGGAAAAAGCCATCAGCATTTGTGAAGAAATACCAACCTCAGGCTCAACAAATCTCAGTTAAGGAGGTTTGAGATTGTTTCCAGTTAATATTTTGCCAAACCAGGAATACATATTGAAAGGCCATGTAAACAAAATAAAACAAAACGCACTTGTCACTATGTTACAGAAAGACAATCAGAGCTCTTTCTTTCTCATTTACCAGCACAACATGTGGAAGACTGAGAATGGAGTTATCCAAATCAGGATGTTTAAGGTGGAATAAAAGGGCATTATCAAGAAACTTGAAATTAACATGTTTAAAAAACAAAACAATGCAGGGTACAAGGACAACTGTTTAAAAAAAAAAAAAAGGCAAAGTCCATCTCCATACTTGGGCAATTCCTTGCAGATTCTATAAATGTGGTCATCTACTCAGTAAGATCTCTACAAACCCCAAATCGGCTCTATTCTCCCATTCAAAAAGGCATGCAGCCCCAGAAAAAATACTTTTCTTGCCATTTGCATTTTATGTGTATTTATTTATGTTTTTTTCATCTGACATCTTTTTACCCCTTAAAAATAGGTAACAGATTCTAAAAGTAATGTTCTATCTATAAATTTAGAGTTTAATCCCATCTCCATCTGGATTGTTGTATAACCTGAGGTATTTAAACCAGGTCACTACCCCAAAGAGATATTTGTGGTTTTGAAGCAATTAAAGATCTATATCACAAAAGTAACAAATGTAGTGAACTAGACAAAAACATATTTTTCAAAGTGTGGCACTTATCTTGCTAAAGGATTTTTGGAATTCACTTGAGACCTCCAAATATTAAGTTGCCTTTTACTGGCTGAGCTAAATAGAACTTGACCCAGTAAATTAGAGGCCATCAGTTTCATGTTAAGATTGAAACCAGGGCCTGGGTCATCTTGGGGACAACTGCAGCCACAGAGGCCATTTGGGTCTGGTAAAACAAGAATCCTCAAGTAGGCTCAGCCTATGGTAACTTCCAACACACAAATATTCGTTCTGTTCTAAAATCTGTCCTCATAACCATAACTGTTATTTACTGTGGTTATCAAAATTGGTTATTTGGACCATGATGACATTCGAAGTCCTAATGTGACACCCAATGTCACAAACCCCCAGAATTACAAAGCTTGGATTTAGAAACGGATGCCAATTTAGGAGGGAGATAATATAACATGTGATTTTTGAAGGGAAAAACAAGAAACCATGTGAAAGACATTTTACTTTAAATAAAAGCAATTACCATTTTACACTTTTATTAAACACAATTTGTATTGCTTATAAAGTTCAAAGTTCTTAGAATTTGAATTAAAGCAGGAGTAGAAAAATCAGGGGGAAACACTGTGTTAATACTCGTTTGAGAGTACACAGCAGAAGGGAGGAGTACTCCATATTTAACATCGGAAAAGAAAGTTAAAAGATTTCCCAAAAATTACATTAAGTAAGCCTATTATATAAACTGGAGAAATAAAATTTCACAATTTTTTCCCGTGTTATTCATGTCATCTTGTAACACATTGCTATCCTCAACCCTCTGCAATGTAGCTGCCACTGATTTCATTCCATTGGTATGAGTCTCTTGAATTTACTGCTTATTTCTTCATAGGAAACAGACATTCCCACCTTGTGCTTTCCTGTTTCTGTGTCTTTACTTTGTGTTTTCCCTCCCTATTCCTATCTTCTCTCTTCTACAACCTCTTTTTAATCACAATTCTACCCACTGTGGAAGGCACAGGTCAAATACTACCTTCACTATGAAAAATTTCCAGGTATCCTATTCCAGAAACAAATCATTCTATACGGTCACTTGCGTAACCTGTGCTCTGGCACATATTCTTTTTTTTTTTTTTTTTAAGAGAGAAGGACAGCGTGTGTGTGTGTGTGTGTGTGTGTGAAAGAGAGAGAGAGAGAGAATCGATTTTTATTGAGTTTTTCACATGGATTCCTTGCTCTGACACTTAGCTGTGTACATGGGTGCTGGGGTTTGAAGCCGTGTACTTGCTCATGCTGGGCAAGCGCCGTAACCGCAGAGCCACTGCTCCAGCCCTCTAGCACATATTCTTTAATAATCCAAACGAGAGGTATCCAGGGTTAACTGTTGAAGTCTGGCAGAAGGGTGTTTAATGGCCTTAAACAGAAGTGCATGATTCTGTACAAATGTGTGCATCTGATTTCTCAAATCCATCACATTAACAATGAAAAAACAAAACAAAACAAAAAACACAAAAGAAAGCATTCTGAGGCTAAATACCGTTTGGTTTTCCTTATTAAAGCACATTTCCCCCCAGATATATTATCCCCATGAGCACACACTAATGATTAAACTCAGCCAAACATCAGAAGCAATTTAATCCAGTCACATTTTAATACTACTGATGCATACTTCTTGCATAAATAAAACACCTATATCAACTGTTATTCAGATCCCAAATTACCCTTGATTGTCACCCTCCTGAGAGTATGCTTTATGCAAAAGAATTATTATAATCAGAAGCAAACAGAAACTTTTTATACTGAACTACTTTGTGTGTTTCATTTCAAAAATGAGACAAGTCAAAAGGTGTGTCCAGTATGTTGGGGAAAATTTTTAGGCTTTAGATTGAACAGATGCATACAGATGTTGATTACACAGTCTCATAAAGTCAAACTGTGTATAAATTAAACTTGGCTTACTTGCCATTCTCGACATTACAAAATTAAAATAATTAAGGAAATAAAATAATGGAACAAAATACTGCTGAAAGGAACACTATTAAGGAATTTTGAAGAAGAGACCTCTCCAAATAAAATTAAAAGCAGAAGGAAAAGCACTGCTGTTATAAATATTTGTGTGCTCCCTCCCCACCAGGCATATGCTGAAACCTAACCCCAAGGTGATGATGGTATTAAGAAGTGGGGCCTTTGGGAGGGGATTACGTAATGAAGGTGGACCCCTCATGAAAGGGACCAGTGCCCTCATGAAAGAGGCCCCAGAGGGGCTGGAGCAGTGGCTCTGCAGTTATGGCGCTTGCCTGGCATGCTCAAGTACACGGGTTCAAACCCCAGCACCCACATACACAGCTAAGTGTCAGAGCAATGAAAGCCATGTTGAAAAAAAAAATTGATTCTCTCTCACTGTCCTTCTCTTAAAAAAAAAAAAAAAAAAAAGCCCCAGAGCTGCCTTGTTCCTTCCACCACATGACCCACACTTAGGAAGATACAGGTCATCACTACACACCAGATCTGCTGGTGCCTTGTTCTGACCCCCTCAAACCCAGAACTGTAAGAAATACATTTCTGTTCTTTATGAGCTATACACTATAAGGTACCTTGTTAGAGCAGCCAAAACAGTCCAAGACAACTTCATATTTGACATTAAATTCAGTTAGGAAACATACTATCTAACCTTTGAGATGAAGGCATCAGGGATCTCTAGAATCTAGGAGCTAAAAAGGGACTCTTGGTCTTTTAATTTAACCAATTCTTTTTTAAACAGTTTTACTGACATTTAGTTTAGATACTACATAATTCACACCTTTAAAGTACGTATTCCACATTTTTCTAAGTATAGTCTTAGGATTGTGCAACTTTCCACCTCCTAATTTTAGTACATTTTTGTCCCCCCACAATGAAACCTCACACCAATGAGCATTCACTCAGCCTATCACACCAACCCTAGGCAACTAGAACTCTGCTTTCTGTCTCTATGTATTTGCCTGTTCTGGACATTCCACATAAATTGAATGATACAATATGTGATCTTCTGACTAGTTTCCTCTTCTTTTTTTTTTTTTTTTTTTTTTTTTAAGAAAGAGGGGACAGTGAGCGACAGAGAGAGAAGCAATTTTTAGATTTTCATGTGACTTTGATTCCTTGGACACTTCATTGTGTACATGGTGCTGGGGTTTGAACTCAAATAACAAAACATGCCAGGCAAGCACCGTAACTGCAGAGCCACCGCTCCAGCCCCAGACTAGTTTCTTTTACTTAGCAAATGCTTTTGAAAATCATCCATGTTGTAGCATGTATCAGTACTTTGTCCCTTTGTAATATTAAGTAATGTTCCCCTGTATCAATCTTCCATATTTTATTTATCAACTGATGTAATTTGGGTTATTTCCAACTATTGGCTATTATGAATAATGCTGCCATGAACATTCATATACAAGACTTTATATGGAAGTATGTTTCATTTCTCTTGGATATATACCTAGGAGTAGAATTGTTAGATCATGTGGCAATTATTTGTTTAACCTTTTGAGGAGCCCCAACTGTTTCCAAAGTGAATATGCTATTTTGCATTTTTACCAGCAGTATATAAGGGTTTCAATTTCTCTACATTCTCACCAGCATTTGATGGTTTTCGGATTTTTGAAGTATGGTGACCCAAGTGGGTCTGAAGTACTATCTCACTGTGGTTTTCATCTGCATTTCCCTAATGACTAATGATATTCAATTGGGAAAGAATAGTCTTTTCAACAAATGGTGCTGGCATAATTGGATATCTGCATGCAAAAAAAAAGAAAAAGAAAAAAAAAAAGAAATGAAGCCAGATCCATACCTCAAACTACTAATAATTAACTCAAAATGGGTCATAGATCTAAATTGATCAGGAAGCTAAAACTATAAAACTCTTGAAGAAAACATAGGAGTAAACCTTTATAGCCTTGAATTATGAAAGCACAAACATTAAAAGAAAATACAGATAAAATGGACTACATCAAAATTAAAAACTTTTGTGCTGTAACAATGCCATCAAGATAGTGAAAAAGGGGGGCTGGAGCGGTGGCTCAGCGGTTTCGGAGCTTGCCTTGTAAGCTTGAGGACCCGGGTTCAAACCCCAGCACCACGTACACAACTGAGTGTTGGAGCAACTAAGGCCATGTGAAAAACTAAATAAAGTTGTTTCTCTCTTTCTCTCTCTCTCTCTCACTGTCCCTCTTTCTTTAAAAAAAAAAAAAAAAAAAAAAAAGATAGTGAAAAAAGATGACCCAGAAAACAAGAGAAAATATTTACAAGCCATGTATCTGGAAAGGAACCAGCATCTAAAGAACTTATCCAACTCAATAAAATAAAGACAGATAACCCAATATAAAAATGCACAAAATGTTTGAATAAACATTTTTTCCCCAAAGAAAAGGTACACATGGCCAACTAAACCATGAAAAGCTTATCACCCTATGCATTTACACAGATAAGGAAAGTCACACCCAGGGATTTAAAATGCTGCCTCCAAAGTTAGATGGCTAGAGGTTACTGAGGTCTAGACGAGCCTTGTACAGGAAAGCTCTGGATATAGAAAGACCAGGGTTGGTATCCAGGAGTTTGCTCCACATAATTAACTCAACCTCTCTGAGCTTTGTTTTCATCTATGGTAAAACCTATTTCACAGAATTATTGTGAAAATTAAATGAGCTAATATAATCTATCTAGCATAGAGCTGGGCATCTAATAAAGCCATCAGTACACATGCAGGCCATTCTTTACACTGATACTGTGAGCCACTACATGAGGCCTCCATGATATTTGGACACACAGCCATCCATGCATTTCTGACCATGTGTTCTATTTGAACTCTAATAATCTAATCACGATCATACATATGACTCAACTTGAAGGACACCAGTAATCCCAGAATTGGCCTGGAACTCTTTCCTCTTCCTTGAGATGTTAAAATATCTCTCATTTCTTTTAAAAAAAATTTTCTTCCAATATTGTACAATGGTTAAGAGTCACATTCCCAGAATTTGAATACTGGCTTCCTCACATCTTTGTTAATAAACACACCATTTAGCACCTTTAAAGTTTAGGAAAATATGATAATAATAAAATCCACCTCATAAATTACCATGATATATAAATAAAATAATCCATGGGAAAGTACCTAGCACAGTGACTGGCACATGGGACAGGTTTAATAAATGCAGGCATTGTCATCATCTTCATCATCATCTTACCTAACAAGACTTGATGTTCTGTTCTCACTTTTTTTTTTTAAAGAGGGGTAAAGAGAGATAAAAGAGAGAATCAACTTTATTTTTCCATCTGGTCTTTGTTTCTCTAACACTTAGTTGTGTATGTGGTGCTGAGGTTTGAACCTGGGTCCTTGCACATGCTAGGCATGCACTCCAACTGCTGAGCCATGACTCCTTACCCCCCTCATTTTTTTTAGAGAGAGAATATCAATTTTATCATTATTATTTTCATCTGTTTTTTTTTTTTTTTCTGACACCCAGTTGTGTATGGTGCTGGGGATCAAACCCAGGTCCTTACACATGTCAGGCAAGTGCTCTACCACTGAGCTCCAGCCCCTGTTCTCACTCTTTGGTTAGTAGGTAATTTTAAATTTTTTATTTCTCTTTTCCTTCTCTCCTCCACCCTCTTTTATGTGACTCAAACACATTTTTAACCCTATAACTCCTGAAGAGAACATACTGAATCAAGTCAGTGGTTTCAGTGAGAGTTTGAGGGTTCCTCTGATACATTAAAATGCATGCATTGTATAAGGACTAATTTGACTGTGTTATTCTCTAATAAAATTGCCAGAGGCTAAGTTCAGGACAAGTATGAGGGTATGATGGTATTACTGCTAGAGGGTACTTTGGGACAAAGTGGCATTTACTGAGTACCTTACATGATCCATTTGCCTTGAGTGCTCTTCCCCTATATACTTTACTCTCTGTTCTCCTATGGCCTTATCTGTGAGGCTCTCCCTAACCACCCTGTATAAAACCACACTCACCATCCCTTACTGTGGACCTATCCCTTGCTTTGTTTTAAATCACAACATTAATCACCTCTTAGTATAGTATGAATCCATTACTTGTCCCTTGCCTGTCTCCTTCCATATGAACCCATTGGTTTATTTGCTCTATATAGTGTTTAGTAAAGATCTGTTGAACAAATCATCCAAGGACTGTTAAATACTTTAAATATCATGTCATTTTAATCCTCACTATCTTTTAAGTCACAAATTCCAAGACTTTATGGACTGGGAAACTGAGCTTGGTTACATAGTTCTTGGAGAGCACAACATCGTAGTTAAGAGTATGTCCCCCAGAACTAGATTGCCTGGGTCTGAGCTCTGCCTCTGAACATCTCAGTAATGCCGGGCAAGTCACAAAGCCAATCTGGGTCTGGGGCTTTTTATTTGTAAGTGGCAATAGTAACAGTACTGCTTCAGCAAGCAGTACTTGCTATACAAAGGACCTTCAATGTATAAATGTTTCATGGCTCATAGTAGGTGCTAAGATAATGTTGAATAAAAATAAAATCTTGGCTGAAATCACCTTATAACAAGCACTAACTTTATCATTCTTCTTGCTCATGTAACGACTTCCTGATTATAGTCAGGCATTCTGGTTCATAGTCTTCGAAGGAAGTGCAGACGCAGTTCCTGTGGCCTATGTGACAGTTAATGCATTTCTCGTCACAAATGCACCAGTGAGCTGTTCAGGGTACAAACGAAGTCTGTGTTCTGAGCCAGAACTGAGGCTTAGACAGTGCCTTTAGCAGTGGCTATCAGTCCTCTCCAAACAACATTACAACATTTTATTCAAATATCTATAACACACACTGTACAGGGAGAAAAAGTGAGAAAAAGAAAAAAACCTTCTTCTCTTATTAGCAGAAAATAAAAATGTCAGGTAGAAGAATATCCCGGGAAAGGGGTCCCACCAAATCCACACCAGTGCACCATGCATGACTTTGGAATAGTGTCGCGAGGGCTGTAGGAACAAAGGACTTGCCTGCCCAGGTTTCACCTGAATGAGGAGATGGAAAGTCTACTCTCACAAAGGGCCTCCAGCCCTCACTGAGAAAGTCGAGCCAAGTGCAAAGCCGCTAGAGGCCCAGCCCACAGTCATTCCCTGCTCCCCAGGGCAGCTCCCACACCTTACCTTGCCCTGATGATCATGTTTCATCTCCCAGCCCCTGGGCAGCTCCAGCTGTTTGTTCGCAAACATGTTGAGGAATCCCACAAGGTCCCGGTTATGCTGGTAGCGTTCAAAGTGGTGGGTGTCCCTCCGGACTTTGGTGATCATGTGCTTCAAACACGTGTTGTTTGTAAACATGCGGTAGGCACTCTGCAGAAAAGCAGGGAGAACCAACACTAAACTGTTTATGGAGTGTAAAAACATCACAATGACTCCACATGGGCATCCACTGAACTGCTCAGTAGGTATATAAAACAGGTTCATGGACTTCAACATAACTTAAGACCTACCTACGGAAATAGCCAACAAAGCACAGTTCTTGAACAAATAAATAGAGGAAGACTATGGATGGAAGCTTCTCTCTACTACTGGTGTCTAGTTTTCTAAAGAACAAGAACCCTGAGACATCTAATTCTATGTGGGACATTAGGTCCTAAAGTTGGTTTTAGAAAAACATACACAATCAAAATTATGCCATGCTAGCTGAGCACGGAGACGCACATCTATAATCCCAGCAGTTTGGGAGGCTGCAACAGGATGAGCACAAGTTCAAGGCCAGCCTCAGCAACTTAGTGAAGACCTAAGCAACTTAGTGAGGCCCTGTCTCAAAATTTAAAAAAAAAAAAAAAAAAAAAAAAAAAGTAAAAAGGACTAGGGATATTGCTCAGTGGTTAAGTCCCCCTGGGTTCGATACCTGGTACCAAAAAAAAATATGCCACCTCACAGTGAGCTGTGACACAGCCCATTTTGCCTCCAGCATTAGACCAGATCATGGACTTTTGGTGAGTGCCAGATAATAATGCAGCTGGCATAATTTGGGGGCTAAACTGTAAGGGAGATTTTTTGCCATGTATCTGAGTGTTAGAAGCACATACAACGAGGTGAACTGCTTTTACTGACAGTCACATTGAATTGAGACTACCGTAGACAGAGGTTTTCATCTCATATTTTCTTAGATGCATCAACTCAGAGAATAGAATAGCAGGTAGAACTGCCTGGACTGTGTATCTCAATATTTTTTTTCCTTTCTCTCTCTCTTTCTCTTTTTTCCTATGTATATATGGCTGAATTTATACGATGCAAATGTAAGTTTAATAAAACTCCACTATACCACCATGCAAAAATGTGACTGATTTGGGGCTAGAGCGGTGGCCTAGCAGTTACAGCGCTTGCATTACATGAGCAAGTACACAGGTTCAAACCCTAGCACCACACATACAACAAGGTGTCATAGCAACTAAAGCCAAATGAAAACTAAATAAAATTGATTCTTTGTCTTTCTCTCTCAACTGTCCTTTTATCTTTTAAAAAAAAGTGATTGCTTTAGAAGAGTCAAGAGACTGGGGTGTGGGTGATGTGGGGGTGGTTCTGGATTAGGATCAGGGGCATAGCCTATTATTACTACATACATATTTATTATGGTACAAAAACACAACTCAATAAAAAATTTTAAACAGTGATTGCTTTGTCAAAACTACATAGCCTTCATCTCTAAGATACTTAAAAAAGACTCCAGAAATTGATTCTAGGTCCACGAGATCATGCATCAGTCATTCAGCAAATACTCATTGCATCAGAATGTGCTAAGCAACATAAAAGGAATAGCTGCATGGGAACTATTTTCTTGAATCGTCAGGAATATGATGTCCATGAAATTGACTAGGTTATGATGAATGATCCATCCTGGAATTCTATTTTTCTCAGGTAGAAAGAATCTGGCTTTGGATTCCTGTTCCCTTTAGTTTTCAGTGACACCAAACAGAGTCTGGGGGCCTTCAAGTTTTACTCTGTAGGTTCTGTTATTTCTTTCGGTCAAAGATAGCTTAAGGCAAAACAAACCTCAAAGACATCAGTTCCTGGAAATCATCTCAATTTTAATAAACATTTCCTGTCTTTGTAGGACACAGTACTGCATTAGTTATAAGGGATAAAAGATATGAGTACAAGGACAGTAAACATTTCTCAATTCTTTCCAGGGTCCTTCAAGATGTGTCAGGTCTAGCTGGGCATGGTGGTGCATGTCCGTAATCCCAGCTACTCGAGAGGCTGAGGCAGGAGGATCACAAGTTTGAGGCCAGCTTCAGCTACTAAATAAAAAATTACTGGGGATATGGCTCAGTGCTACAGTGCCCCTAGGTTCAGTCATGTTTCCCCATAAAGATGTGTCTTGTCCAGCTCAAAGTTTTTATGGCCCCTGCAAGTCCCTCCAGAGCTTTCTTTACTTTAGCCCTGCAAGCACAGCAAGTGACAGCATTAGAAATGATAGCTTCTCCCAGACTGGGCCCTGAATCTGAGTGACTACATGGATTGGAAAAAGCTAAACACCTGATTTGGAATGAGATACCTCTGTAAGCTCAAGCCACTGACATTTGTTGCTGCTGTTTCTGAAGTAGAATCTAAAGTATTGTGTTTAATTCACCATCATTACACACTTTTTGCTTGTATTGAAATACTTTTCCCCTTTCAAAACACATGGAAGAGGGCTAGAGCAGTGGCTTAGTGGTGACAGGACTTGCCTGACATGCACAAGGATGCGGGTTCAAACCCCAGCACCACGTAACCAACAAAGTGTCGGAGCAACAAAAGCCACATGAAAAACTAAATTGATTTTTTTCTCTTCTTTTACTCTCTCTCTTTGTCTCTCTCACTATCCCTCTTGCTCCTTAAAACACACAACACACACACACACACACACACACACAAACACACACATACACGCACACGGAAGAAAGCAGTAGAGAAGGTAGGAAGGTCAGAAGGATGGCTTACATTAAACCATCCTCTGATCTTAATTCCTTAGAATACCTGAGAAAAAGCTACTGTAGGATCATATTTCAGATCTGTCAGTCTAAATGTCAAACTTTAGCTAACTAAGAATTTAGCCTAATGCTGGCCCTGGCTTAAGAATTGGAATAGAATCAGCAAGGCATCTGCTTTTTACATTTGGCTCTAAGTTCCTGATGTTTTCACATAAACCACTGCAAACCAAGAAGAGGCCTGAGACCACTGGAGTTTGCACAGCGAAGGTAATAAACCTTTGAATCTTACTCCCTAACAAGTCTCTTTGGGGATAAGTTATTGTGGGATGATTCTGTTGGGTAAACCACTATGTTAACTGCTGTTATAGGTGGGTGTGCCTCTTGATCTCCCTCACTTTTCCCTCCTCTCATTACAATAAAAGACCACACTATGATTCCTAATCTAGAGCATCATAAATACTCCTCAATCTGCTAAAGAAAAGCAGTAGAATTCTACTGGGGCAAGGAGCAGTGGGAGTTAGGTTAAAGAGCCCATCATCCTCGCCTCAGGCTTGAAGTAATTCAGTGCAGTTGGACAGCTCTTAAGCACAGGAGTCTTCAGGTTGGTCTTCTAATTAATTATATCCTTTCATCTTCTCCTTCTCCACTCAATGATACATATAACATATTGCCAGGTTTGACTGATCTTTGCAAAAAGTGTCTACCAAAGTAAATTAAGTGCAAGAAAGATTTCTTTCATTAATAACTAGCAAACAATCACTGGAATCATAGAATAATATGCACATGACTGTCAGGGTCTATGCAAAACAGTTAAGGCAAATAGGAACATCTTTCCACACTGCTACATTTTTACAAAGAAACCATTGTTTAGTGTGTGTGTGTACACGTGTGTAGTATATGTTACAGTGTGTATTTACACACATATTTTGTATTTATATATAATTGTATGGAGAGAGAATTCAAACAGGATATTTATACTCCATTTTACACAGCACAACAGTGAGGACTCCGGTCATACCTCCATCACTTAAGGACAAAAACAAAGAAAACCACTTAATTTCTGCCTGCCTCAATTTCCTCAAATGTAAGACGGGATAATAACTCCCTTGCTTTTCTTCATAGGCATGTGGGATTCAAATCCAATAGAACAAACGATGTAAATGCTTTGAAGTGGTAAAAATCACTATAAAATACAGAGTACAAGTAATTAGAAGAATATATAGGGGATTATACATATCATACCTGTGTTATAACAGATAAGTGATAGTAGTAAAATTGTTTTCTGCTTTCAGTCTTTGAAGATCTTGGGCTAGCATCCCACTTTATTTTAACTAAGCAGGGTCTCCTAACCGTTCATTAACTATGTGCTAAGCCCTCTGGCTAAACCCTGAGGGTAGAGACCTGATCACTCAAAAGGATGGAGCAGGGAAATTACAGAGGGATGTGGGAGGAAGAGGTTCACTGGAGGCAAAAAGAAGAGTTGGAGCAGGTAAGGGCACAGTGGTGGTAAAGATGCTGGAACTCCCTTGGAGAAACTGCAGAGCGAAGAAAGGAGTAAAGAAAGACCACATAGGAGAGACTGATGGAAGGGGTTTGGTCTTCATGGAGGCTGACATTACCAAAGCTGGGGTCAAGAGAGGAGAAGCCATCTTTGTTCTCCCTCTGGGGTTTATGGTCCTAACTAGGTGAGGACGTTTTTATGTTTATTGTTTGTTTTTCTGTCTTAAAGAAAAAGGTAAATTAAATGGATCTGATTTTTTATCGGAAACAAAAACAGGTCAGGAAGAAGAAAATGGCACCTCTTTTACAACATAACTGATGCTAATGCATAGAATGATTTCCCCTGGGAAAGTGCTAAACATGGAGTCACAGGGAGTTAAGGAGAGTTGGCAAATGTTAATAGAAAAAGCCTCTTTAAAAGATCTCTGAAGACATCAACTTTTGTTTTCTTTTGATGTGAGTGAACTTAACCCTTTTAATTATTTCTTCTCTATTTCAAAACTCTCTTTCCCAGCCCCTCTCTTCATTATTTCAAGTCTGCCTAGCAATGGTTGAGTCAATGATTAACTGAAATTTTTTGTTTTTTGTTTTTTGTTTTTTTTACTGGGATTTGGTTAAAATTAAACTACTTAGAGCTTAGTCTTATTTGGTTAAGTGTTTGAGGTTTTAGTGAAAAATACTGAGAGGAGTTGAGGGAAATGTTCTTATCACTTGGCAACAAAAATAAGAAAATTGTATGCAAACAGTTTTTATCAACTGCAATACAAATGATAATCAATTCCCCTTCCTTTTCAATTTTTTTGTAGGTTTCTCTTTAATGTTATGATAACCAAATCTAGAATAACTAGCTCAGTCCTGATTTTACCTAATTCTATACCTTTCAATAACATAGTTAAGCGTTAAATCTTTCATATTTCAGAACTCTTCCATCAATAAAGGGGAGAGGGCTATGGTTCAGGGGCAGAGCACTTGCCTACCATGCATAAGGCCTGGGCTCAATCCCTAATACTGGAAAAAAAAAAAAAAAGACAGCCATTCTGAACTTAGGTTTGGAAAAACAGCATCACTGAATCTATAGCAAATGCTTCTCATATTCACGTATTCACTTGTAAGCATTATTTCCTAAATAAAATTTATTAAAAACAAAATTAAGAAGCATTATTGCCAGCAGGCACAGTGGCACACACCTGTAATTCCAGGGACTTGGGAGGCTGAGGAAGGAGGATGGCAAGTTCAAAGCTAGTCTCAGCAACTAACATTATTTCCAGAAGACAATGTCTGGGATATGGAGAGTCCTGTCTTATATAGTCTGTCTTCCTAATATTTTTTAATTATAAAGCATTTTACATTGTTTTCATCTAGTTAGAAATTAAGATGGGGGACATTTAAATTTATTAATATAAACAATTATAAACTAGAAGTCATCCATTTTGCAATTAGTAATTAATTCTTCACTTGTACGAATATATTTATGAATTTTAGAATAACATTTTTCTTCATGAAGTGCCAAGGAATTTAGATGCTGGAATTAACGTATTTCTAGAGCTCAATAAAAGTTAGAGTAATAATTATTTGGCATGTATGCTGGAAAAAATACTCAGTTGCATATAATTGGATTTTTTTTCTGTATACTCAGATAAACACGGGCCATACTAACTATGACAGACAAGGTGCTAACAACTAAATCTTGAGTTAGTAAGAGGAATTGGAACAATTTTAGAGGAAATCTGATCACAACCAGCAGAGGGCAGTACAATATATCTGAAAGCAACCACAGTGAAAAGGAAAAAAATCAAAAATTTTGTTTCCCAAGTTTTCCTCTAGAGTTATGACAACCCTGTATCTACTTAACTTTGTTCTTTTTAATGAGAATTATTAGGTAAATTACTTCCACATGATATCTATTTCTCATGACTATCTTTCAACATAAATTTATATCTTCAAATTGTAAAAATAGAGAATTAGGTAAGCCTTTAAACTAAAACACTTTTTGCATATTGAATATCTCCATAATATAAACAAGGCATCTATGAAAGAGTTCAAGCAAAAGAAACAAAAAACATAAACCAAAAAAAAAAATTCAAGATAGGAAGACTAACTCAGTTTGTTTTCTAACATTACCTTACTAATCTAGGAAAGAACTCCAGCAGGTAATGCCCTCGACATAATCTTATTCCACTAAGTGACACCTTGAGATGTTTAGCAAGGAAAATCCAACTACTCTAATTTCTGCCAAATGTCAACCAAAGAAACACGTTTTCTTCAACCAACAGAATTTAAATCTTATAGACATGCATATATGCAGAGCATAGTTCATCTTTTTAGCCAATAATGAATACAGTTTGGGTATAAAGAAGAAAAAAAATTGAAATGCTTTAAAAAGAATACTATAAAATCAAGATGAGCTATCCAGGGATTGGAGTGGTGGCTCAGCAGTTACGGTGCTTGCGTGGCATGCACAAGTACACAGGTTCAAACCCCAGCACCCATGTACACAACTAAATGTCAGAACAATGAAGGCCATGTGAAGAACTAAATAAAAATTGATTCCCTCTCTCTCTCTCTCTCACTGTCCTTCTCTCTTAACAAAAAAGATGAGCTATCCAGAGAAATTGTAAAATCATGCCCAAATATAGAAAAGAGAAAGACAACAACAACATGAAAACAAAATAAGTAAGAAAACATGTAAGCTGCTTAGAATTTTCACACTTTTAAAACAAAAACTGTCTAAAGTCTACAAGGTGTATCGTAGTGATGCAGGCAATGGAGTTATTTGAAGTTGATCTGTTGAATCCCAAATTATAGGTCCGCAGTGGCATCACAAGTACTTAAGGGATCTGAAATAAGTAAACAAATACCGACTCGAAGGACCCACTCCAGACCTATTGACCCTCTAAAAAACCAAGAATGTGCATTTATTTTTTAAAACCTTCTCAGTTTAATGCCTTAGACAACAGCCCTGTGACTGTTGATCCAGCCTCTAGTTGAAGCACAGAAGTGGTGAAGAACTTGTACCAAAGAAGGCAGCCCCCACAGAGAAGCTAGCACCTGTGCTTAGTGATGTCATTAGTCTCTTGAAATCAGCCACGATGGGAGTATGCACACTGCAGAAGTTGGTAAATGCAAATCAGGGCTTGATTTATTATTTTGTAGGGTATCTAGATCATGGGCCCAGACCATCTGTGTTTATAAACAAAGTTTCATTAAAACACCTCCAGGTTTGTGAGTTTACATATTGTCCTTGGCCCAAAAGCCTAAAATATTTATTCTGGCCCTTTACAGAAAAAGTCGGTGCCTTTTTCTAGACTCAGAAACTGATGAAGAAAATAAAATGCTAATAATACAGATTAAACTTCAAATTGTGCTGTTACACTGTGAATAGCTCACACCCATGAAATAAGGAAAATATAGTTCCAGTATTCAAATACTATTATCTGGCTCAACAAAAAAAAGGTGCTGACCTCATTGGCAAGACCATTAAAGTTCTGACTTCCCTACTTTCCTACTTCCCTGTTTCCCTGGTTTCACTGTTACTACTCATTAACCTGAGCAAAAGCATTCCTATTGGAACATACTCATTCTTCAATTACCATTACCACTGTACGTTGGGCTGGATACAGTACTGGAAAAAAATAACAAAGCATTCTGTGTATATTTTACTGTTATTTGTAAACTATACATTATGCTTCCTTTATATTGATAAATTTTATAGTCAATATGTCATATATATGTGCATATATATATTTTAAAGAGCGATGCATGTATACACACATACACACTTCAGCAGAGAACCAGTGATTAAACATTTATTAGCAAACCCTTTAATATTATTGTACAATCAGTTGCTCCTTCCTTCTTGAAGCCTGTTTTTTATTCCCACATTTCAATCTATTAGCAAGAATGTCAGCTCTCCATCCAAACTCCATCATCCATTCATCCACCTGTCTCGATCTCTACTAATACTGCACTAGTCCAAGCCACGTCTATGTCTTATCACAGGGCCTTTTCACTTGTCTCCCCTAAGCCAATTTTACCCCCTAGAAGTCTTTCTCCCATAGTAGTTAAAACTTTTAGAAATCCAAATAACTTACATAGAGGAACCAATTTTAGAATGAAGTCCATTTATGTTAAAGCCCAAATTCCTTACCAGATCACATAAGTGTTATATTCTGTACCCCTGTTCAGTTCTCTGACCTTATTATGTGTCATGTCAAACTCCTTCCTGCCCTCAAGCTGCTGTTCTTCCTTAGCAAGGAAATTTCTGCTCTCAGGCCTTTACCATACTGCTTTCTCGACATATTGTGACAGTTTGAATGTGCCTAGCATCCCTGGAGAGGTCTACATGTCTCCACCCGCCGTCCTGCTCCCATATGAAACAGTGCTTTCGGCAGGTTGTCCCCAAGTCCTCTGTTTCAGTGTAATGCTTCAGCTGCCCATGTTGCATTATCTGAATTGTCTCTTTATATTCATTAACCTGCTATCTATATTGTACTCTATCTTGTTTATAACTATATCTAGAATACACAGGAAAATCATAGGCTTTTAATAAACACTGGTTGACTGAATAAGATAAACAGATGAATAAACAAAAAGAAGCTTTACTCTCTGATTCCCAGTCCAAAACTCTTGTCACTACAGCATGATACTTTGTTTAGTGACAACTAAATTTTAGCCCTTTCTTCCTTGTACAAAAGTTTGTCACCTCTTAGAATCGCCCCATACACAAGTTTAGGTTTGTGTGAACTGGCTTCTGTTGACCTTTCCAGCCTCAAGACTGACTTTCATAATGTCCTGAGATCTCAACACACCAACACCACCAAACTGTTATACTGCTAATCCAGGGTCCATGCTTCTGTAGTGATTACCAATGTCTTGTTCAGAAGTGCTTCTCCTTCTGCCTAGAGTGCTCTTGCCCATCTTGATTCTAGGACAAGATCCAAGCCAGTCTTTAAAACCTACCTCAGCTGCAAACCTGTCTGTGGCTGCTTCTGTGTGCATTCTCCTAGGAGTTCATCACTCACCCCAGCAGTGTGTTTCCTATAGCTTTCCATCACTGCACTCATGACTGGTCATGGCACTGTGATGTGTTTTCAAGTCTGAGATCCCAGGGCCCATAGCTGCTGTGATTTTTGTGTCCCTAGGACTTAGCTCAGCACCCAGTACATAAACGATAATCAACCAACTGTTGCTAAATTCAACCTATGGCAAGTCTAACTCCTCTCGCATGATACGAGGACAGCCTGTGCTCTATTCATTGCTCACCCTCCACACAGTCTTCTTTGTTCCAAGCTAAACCTGTAAACCAGGAGATAATGATGAGCAAAGCCAGGCAAATGTATATACTTATAAAACAAAGCCAATGAAGTAAGACAGAAATATATAATTAACAAATATGGACATCCTAATCACCTCACTGAGAACTCTGGGTACTAAAATTATTCTCTCTTCTACTTTTCCCTGTGGTCTAGTCTATTTTTCCTTAAGTATGTAATTTGTTTTGTTAAATTTGATATGTTCTCTTTCCATTCCTCTAAGAAATCCTTCATTCTAATTTTCCTAATTATTAACTATTTATTATTTACTGCTTATGTGTGATTGTTGGTTTTGAGGGTCACCTTTCGTTTCTATCCTATCTCTATACCCACCAAATCTTGCCAAGTTTGCTTGTGATTCCTCTTGAACTGTTCCCTTCTTCTCTACTTCCTTGCCTCCTCAAACTCCTTTCAATTTACACCATGACAAATGGGCAATTTTTCCCTCATCCTAGTCATTGTAAGTGCAGCTATAATAAACTTTCACTAATTAATGTCTTCAGCAAGCCACTCCCTCAACCCTCACACACTTGGGGAATGTTCATCCTGATATTGTCTGAATGTTTGTGTCCCCCCAAATCCACATGTTGATATTTGATCACCAATATGATGGTATTAGGCGGTGGGAGTAGAAGGTGGCCTAAGACGTGAACAGGGCATAGTGGTGGAGTTCTCATGAGTGGAATTAGTGCCCTTACGAAAGAAACCCAGGAGAGCCCTTCAGCCCTTCCACCATGGGAGAAAGCAGCACAAAGGTCCTGTTTGTGACCCATGAAACAGGCCTTTACCTGACACCAAGTCAGCCAGTACATCAATCTTACATTACCACTTTCCAAAATTATGAAAAATAAATTTTCATTGTTCATAAGCCATTTAATTTTTGGGCTTTTGATTTTGTTTTGTCTTCTTATTGTTACAGCAACGAGACAAACTAAGATAGTTTGGACTAACTGGGTTAAAACACAGTGCTTAACACAGAGCTTGGAACACATGAAGTGCCCAGGAAACTGGCTGTCATTGCTCCTATCACCACAGAAATGAGCACACATTTCTTCTTCCCATTCCTTTCCTATCAGGTTCCTCCAGATCTGCTACTCACGGGGTTAGAATGCAGCACGGTGAAGAACTCTGGGCTGATGAGGAACTTCACAGGGGGAGACTGTAACAGCAAAGTGAGCCTGGATCTGGAGGTAGAGTGGGGCAGGACGTTCTCCCGGCGGAAATCTGGACAGGACAGACCACAAACACTTTCAAAGAAACTGTTCTATTCACTTCAGTCTATGTTCTATATGAACCAAACAATACCTATTTCATTTATTATTATTTCAATCCCACCAATACTTCTTTTTCTTGATGTAAATTCATACATGAGACTCAACCGTTCTCCATTACACTGAAACTAAATGGAACACATTTTCATGCATTCTTAGACTCTTTTTAAATTATCAGACTCCTTTTCCACTATCCCACATATTCAGAGACTATGGTAATTTATATTCTATTTGTTTTTTGTGATTCTTTCCATAGAACTAATAAAAGGTCAAGGATTAGAAGAGGTTTGTGGTACATTTTGTTTTTCTGAGTTGGATTACTAGATCTTCTTGAAGATCAAGAGTTCTCAAAAACAAACGCTCACGTCTTGGAAATTCTTACTCATTTCTTTTCTTCTTTTATGAGATTATAAAAACAAACGAAGCCAAGGCTCTTACCTGCACTGGCTTGGTGAAAGTCAGCTTCCTCCCCTGCCCCATCAATAGCACTGGCGTTTTCCTCAGGCCTCTCATTAGTCATAGTTCTGCGGATGCTCTGATAACTAAGAGCATGAGTCCAGAGTTACATTCCAGCAGGCTCCAAAAGATGGGACCTAACTGCTCCCCCACAGTCCAGAAATTTTCACCATTTCTCAGCCTTACTTGAGTCTTCCCCAGGTCCCTATTCTCTGACATTGTGGGCCATCTGTTGTTTAAATTAATTTCACTGCACTGAATTTCTTCTATCCATTATTTGTAGAACATTTCCCTAACAGATTAAAAAAATAAACTTCAAAGAAAATTGTGACCCTTAACCAAAGAAAACTAAATTCCTATACTGCTGAAGGAAAGAACAACTTTGTTTCACAGTAAATAGTTCTTAAACAAAACAAAAAAAAATTACTGATTTAAAAAGCTGGGCTATAATAAGATGCACTGTAAAGGAAGATTCCAGAGATTAGAAAAAGATATTTCGCTTCAAATTCTGAACATGTGTGTTCTGCTTTACTAAAAGTCAAAGCCTTGGGTTGATAAAAGGGTCATTACTATTGTTTTCCTCTCTAGTTTCCAAACAATGTGTGTATATATGTAGTTTTTTTTTCTTCTTGTATTTGTTTTTTCCACCAAAAGAAGTCCAATGGTGTCTACGAATTAAAAGAAGTGGCAGCTATACGTTAATGCCAGGACCCTGAGATGAAAGAGACAGCAGTGTCTTCCACTCTATGCCATGTAAAAACTCAACCACAAAACAGAACAGTAATAACAAAACCCCGTCCTCACCGCCGGTTCAGCTGCTCCATTTGTTGTATGGAATTAGATCTCTGCAGCACCTGTGGGGCCGGGGGAGCTGTCGGCCGCTGCCACGTCGTGGTTCTGTTTACATGATCCACATAGAAGATCCTGCCGTGGCTATCAATGCGTGCTTCCCAGTCTGAACAGCAGTAAGGCACCAAGCAAGAGGCATTAGGAGGAGGAGCTGGGGCCATTTATGTAGTTCATTAAGTTCCCCACAGTTTTCTCTGACATGCTATAATTTAGAGCTAATGACATACACCTCACTACGTAATCCAGCATTTCTCCCCAGTCCACTTAAGAAACTGTTGCTACTGGTTAGTAAGTCTATCCTGTGTGTACAATCCCAATCTCTTAAAGAAACTCTAAATGTAGAGAATCTTTCCCAACCTTCCCGCAACTCTTGCCCTTCATATCTGAGCACCAGCTCTTTAAAAATACATGCTAGCTTGCATCATGATACTCTTGATAGATACATCAAAATTGGTAATGACATTTATTTTCACCCAAACCTGATTTTTCTGTTTTTTTCTAGTTTAGATGAAAGACTTCAAACCAGAAACTTCCATGTATATATTTATACACAACTGTAGTAAATTTAGTCTTCAGAAGAAAAGTAGCTAATTAATGCTAGCTCAGTGATCAAACAGTATCGTTATCTATATACTTCAATTTGCACTTTCCCAATGATGAACGTGTTTCCAGAGAAAGGACAGTTTCTTACCTCCAACCTCAAATAAATACAAGTGTTTAAAGATTATTTAATTGTATGTTGAGCAATCACATTAAGTGTATTAGTCTCTGCCAGCAAATGCATAAGTGCATGTTCAGTGAAAACAGAGCAGACCAGTCTTCAGAAGCAGACATCCCACCTCTGTGACTCTCTAGAAAGCCATTCCCCTATTCAAATGCACACCATGAGCCCATCTTCTCAAAAGGCAAATGTTTGGACCTTAGTGCAACTGGAAGGGGTAATTCATACAGGAAAAATGAAAGCAGCAGAGATCTGTTCTTTAACTAGGAAAGCTTTTTATACATGTAAACTTCTTTCTCTCTCTCTCTCTTTCTCTCTGTGTTAAATTAATAAGCACTTTCTTCTGAGCACATTAATTATCTCAAAACTCTCCATGTGATCACCTGACTTTATCTATAGACACCACAGGTCCAATTTTGGACACCAGGAGGAAGGCATACATTCTCCTGACCACCTATGGCATTTGCTCTGGAAGTACATAGATCAAGTGTTCTGACAATGTCCTTGGGGTTAAAAAGACCTGAAAGGAGATAGCTGTCTGCCCTGGACCATCCCTGAGGATCACCACCTCAGCTGAGCATTAAAAGGTATCTGTTGTAGAGCTCAGCACTGAGTAATTTAAGACGAATGGCAAGAGAAAGAGAATTTGGACCAAGAAACAGCATCACACAGAGGACAACTCAAAGCCACTCACGCTCCAAGGGAACACAGACTCACAGTGAACCTGCCAGTCAAATCTGAAATTTTGGAGCACAACTACAATTCCATCAATTGGACATTTCCAATAGACCTCATACACAGCCTGTGCTTCCCTGAAAAATGTAAGTGCATGAAAGCTTCTCCGAGAACCACATTCCAAAGCCCTTTGATCTATCCCATTGCTTTGCTCTGCTCCTTGCATGCTTCTCATCTCAAAGATTGTAAGAACTAATTACTCTCATCTCATTCCTGTCTCATTAGAGCTGGAATAATTTAGACACGTACTATGTCAAATCAAATACACATGAAAAAAAATGGTCATTCCTTCCCCAAGAATGTTTACAGTAGCTCTTTATTTTAAAAACATAGGTCATTAGAGATTAAAAAAAAAACAGACCAACTAAAGGAAGAAGAATGAAATGCTGCCAAGCATCTAAGATAAGGTTATTACTAAATTCTGGCTCTAAATTTTCTGATAGTTAAGGCAGAAAAGAAAATACATTGCTACATACTTTCCATTCCCCGACAAAAAAAGGTTAAAAAAAAATTAAAGATGGAACTTTTTCTTGGAACTAACTAAACAAGGATTTACCAAACAAGATGTGTATGTAGCCTGTTTGACGGCTACAAGGGTAGAAAAATAGGGAATTTGGGGACAGGATCTCTAAATATATCACCTCTGTGGCCCTGCACATAACATGTAATAAAGGAACAAAAGATTTAAAATGACAAAATGCTATAAAAATGATTCTTGTATCACTTTCCATAAAGGCCAGAGATAACCTTAATCTGTAGTTCAGTAAAGACATTGCTACATAAAATAGGGAGAATAAGAAAATAGGGCCAGGTACATGGCTTCGGAGACTGAGGTAGGAGGGTAGCAAGTTCAAAGCCAGTCTTGGCAAGTCACAGAGCAACTCAGCAACACCCAGTCTCTCAAAATAAAAAATAAAAAAGGGCTGGGAATGTGGCTCAGTGGTTAAGTGCTCCTGTGTTTAATCCCTGGTACCAAAAAAGAAAAAAAAAAAGTAAGACTGAAAATGTACTAAAAACATGGAGCACTGATCATACATTAAGACTGTCCCTACCAAATATCATATCTCCGAATTGATGCTACTACTTAAATTCTCATTAAAAAAAATTTCTATATTGCAGACTTCAAGTGGAAGTTTGGCATTGGATTGATAAAAAAAAAAAAAAAAAAGCAAAACTATTGTGCTGTTGGTTTACTGATAAACTACATATCCAGTCCTACCCAAGTGCTCAGTACCCTTCCATCCAGGCAAACCCAGCAGAGGCACCCGCAGGAAAGTTAGGCCTCTATCACAGCTAAGAAAGCTTCTTTGCAGGATATAATTGCTCTAATAGGTTATACATCTTTCTCCTGAGCCTGGTTTGTTCTTCATATGAGAATCATTTTATAGCATCAAAATTTTTAAAAAAGAGATAATGCTAAACTCAGATACACAGGGTTAGAAGACTGGGATCTTAACACTTCCTTCTACTGTCACACTGTAAAAATATATAATCAGGGTGCAGTGAGACTGACAGTGATGTATTGGTGTCTCAAATGGGTGGGGTGGGGTGGTGCACCAAATGGAGATGGAAGGCCTGCTTTCTGGCCATGGCTTGTCACACTTATGCCACATGAATCTCAAAAAGTCACTATACCTCTATGGACCACAACTTTTGAAAATTACAGGCCAAAATTAAACATTTTATAAGGCCCCTTCCAGTTCTAAATTCTATGAATCTATCAAATGATGCACACTTTTTTATATTAGTTTCGGTAAGGACCTAGTAGTATCTTAGTATCATCTCTTATGTCTTTTGTATAGGTTAGACTTTCAACTAAACTCTGACCAATTAAGTCTTACAGGGCCAGCATCTTTGGAGCCCTGAGTGGTGGGACTCTGGAAACACCCACCAACTCTACTTTAGCCATAGAAGTCTCAATATGAACTGTGATGTATAATGGCATTTCACATAAGATTTTATTTGGATAGAGATTCATAGAAATAATAGAGTATGATAATTATTACTTAGAGAAATGATTCTCAATGAATCTCAAAGTATGGTGGGACTTGGAAAACATGCATGAGAAACACTTCAAACATCAATGAAAGTGCAGATTCCTAGTACACACTCCAGTCTTCAGGTTCAGACCCTGAATTGAAGGCTCAATTATCTCCATTTTTAACAACCTTCCCAGGCAATTCCTAGACACGCTAAAATTTGAGAAACACTGGCCTACATTAATAGGCTCTTAAAACAGCAGCTAATTTGTTGGACAAACCCATGGGGCAAATGCTAGAATTCTCAGAGTGATGATGTGTAGGTTCACAAGAACCTAACTTCAGCCTAAGTACCCCACATATAAAAGTTAGGAGCAAATGGCCTTTTGGACAATCTGAGACTTAAATATAGAGACAGCAATCTAAATAGCAGACCAGTAAGAGGAAGTCAAAGAATTAGAAAATTGGTAAAACTCTCAAGACCACTGCCACAGCACTGATCCCCTAAACAGGGAACAGAGGCAGGTGGGGCAGGTAAGGTCTTAGAAGCTTTTAGAATCCACATATGTGGGAAGGGGATAGGGCTGTATTAATGATCCTTCTGTCCTTCTCATCAATCTCTTTCCCACTTCCTTCAAACTGGACTTTGGTCTCCATTGGACCACCCTGATGGTCAGAAAAGATTTGATTTCATCTCAGGGAACACTGAGATGGGGCGGAAGGTCAATGGCCAAATGAAAGGAGCTCCGTGTGTGTCAGGGGAAGCCAGCGTGAACTGTATCAATGAAGGGCGAGAGGAGATTATGAGTGGGGGCTTGAATTGGTTACAATGGATTTAGTAAACTCCAATCTGGAATGCTGTGAAGTAAATTTATAAGTCCACTATAAAAATTATAAAACTGTTATCATCACCAAAATGGCAAGATGGTCCAGTCATGATGAACTAAAGCACTTTGAAGGGAAAAATACAAGCTTTGTGATAGACAACAGGTGGCAGTATTTAAAGGATTTCTTTGCTGCTGTTATTTTAACACTCAAGGAAGTATGACGCCATTTGTAAAAAGTATAAAAGAAATATGCAATTTGGGGTGTCAGGCTGGTGGGTTCCCTCCCTATTAGCAGCATTTAGCAACTGGCAGGGGGTACAGAGGGGATTTCTAGGGAGCTAGTGATGTGGTGTTTAGTTGTGCAGGTGGGTTCAGTTAGAAAGAATTCAGTAGGCTGAACGTGTTCTTTTCTGCTATATTTTATTTGAAGGAAAAAGTTTAAAAAGTTCAGGTAGTTGAATATTTTGATCCTCATTTTTTAATTTTTAAGAAAGTAGCTTTTGTTTTTAAGAGACAGGGACAGTGAGAGAGAAAAAAAAGAGAGAGACAAAAATCAATTTTTATTTAGTTTTTTCTTCATGTGGCCTTTGTTGCTCAGACACTTGGTAGTATACCTGGTGCTGGGGTTTGAACCCGCACCCTTGCGCATGCCAAGCAAGTGCTATAATTGCTAAGCTACCTCTCCAGCCCAAGAAAGTAGCTTTTTAAGCTACTAAAACTGATAAATGAGTTAGGAAGGTTGCAGGATTAAGAGTTGTGAAGTAAAGAATAAATTCAGCAAGATTGAGATGCTCAAACTCTGCTCATTCCAAAATATGGACTATCTTTTGACCAGCTCCAAGGGGACAACCTGATGATAGGCATATTTGCATACTCACATCCTCCCTGCCACACAATTTACACTAACAGTGCGATCATGGTGGAGGCCTTGACCTAGGCTGTATTGATTTGACCTATGAAACGCTGGAGACTGAAACACTACAGTCAGTCACACTGACATGCTGACATGACGGACCCTCAATTAAAAACAACCCTGGACCAAAAGGCTCGGTCGAACCCTTGGTTGACCATGCTTTGTGTGGTTGTCGCACATCATCATTGGGAACATTAAGTACTACTCATTTAACTCCACCGGGAGAACACAACTGGAATCACACTTCTGTTCTCTCCTGGACCCCACTTCATAGGTCCTTTATAAAATTAAAATAAATAAGTTAATCTTGATGATTTTAATCTGTAAAAACAAGAAAGAAAAAAGTAGCTTTCCAGATTAAAAGTAACAATTTTTTCCCTGAAAATTCAGTTTTAAGCTCTAGAGAATAAAAGTTCCTAACAATAAATGTATTAGAAACTCTAGAATTAATTACTCTCTTCAGATTCACTGACTACTTTTAGGCTTTCATTTTGAAGGATACTTCAATCACAAGAGTGTGCAATCACAAAGAGGTGATAAATTTCTCCCTATATTTTTCCAGACCTACCCATGTGCTCCCATTCTATAAGTAATATAGATCTAAAACTTCAGCAACCATCTGGGATCCTATCAGAGCCTACTTACCCATTCCTATTCCTAGAAATACTATCCTTTGGGTGAAAAAAAAGAAAAAAGCTATACAACAATTCCATATAGTCTCTATTGCAGGAGTGAGTTAAGTTACAAGAACACTGGAGTCAAGAAAAAGAAAATAAAATAAATTTTCAAATTATCATACTGATAAGTTCTAATAGACCTCTAGCTGCCAGCACCATCAAAAGCCTCAGAAGGAGAAGATATAGCTACTTAAAGTGCTTGGTGCACATTCAGGTCCACACTACCTCCATGGAAGGCCACTGACAAGGCCAGGCCTCCTCCTACTTTCTATGAATCATTAGAACATCTGTCAACTGGAGGTTGGAGGTACAAGGCCCACAACATCACAGTGTATGTTTATGGCCTAAGGTGGGAGTAAGATTTTGAGGATCAATTGGTAGTGATTGGTAGATCACTCTCATAGCTGAGCAGACTGTACCAAGTCCAAGATCTATCCTGCAATCCTGAGATAGGAGGAAGGAAACTGGATGAAGCAGCAAAGAGAAACAACATCAAAACCCCTTGTTTTAGATTTAAAAAAAAAATTCAAGCAGAGGTTCAGGAACCAAGCACTAAGTGTTACTCTCCATACGGGCTACCACATGATCAGCTATAGGACTGAAGTGCAAAGCAAGGACCACCATGAAGCCTAAGTTTGCTGGACAGTTTCCTTACTACATGTTGGTATGCCAATATTCTATAAGGTGAAAATAAGTTAAAATAACAATAACAACAGCAATAATAATGAGGACTCATTTTTAAAAATCAAAAATGGTGGGGCCACCCAAGCCCAAAGCACATTGCTTCAGTAGCTTGTAATGTGCCTATGGGGACAGTGACCTGCACAAATAGGAAAAGCTCACATAGTCTTACACAGATGCTGAACAGGGGAAACCTGTCTGGACCTGATGTTGGCTCACATGGTTACTGAAACCACTATCATGGGCAAGGGGTTTCTCTAGAAAGAGTCCTGTTGCATAAACCCACTCTGGAGGAGGAGAAAGCTGAGCATGTTCAGAGTCTTCCTTGGCCTGACCTCAAAGTAGGACACTATAAAGAAATTTTGTGAAACCCCCAAACCCTCTTATTTGAGACATTGCTGTTGCTCAATAAATCACACACCACTCTGTAAACCACTCCTTTGCCTCTATGCAGTCTTTCAGAATCTACATCCATCTACCCACACAATAGTCCCTTCCCTTCTAACCTCATATCAGACTGCCCACTGCAGGGAAAGCAATGATTTGAGATCATCCCAACTTTGACTACCATTTCATCTTTAATAGAGTTCTTTTATGCAACTAAGCTTCATCAATAAAACCAAAGAATCTGAGGAGGCTCAGGATTGAGGTCTGTGACCGGATTAAAAAAAAAACTCCAGGAGAACTCCATTACTATGAGGTGCATTTTGGGGACAATTATCACTGGAACACAGCACTAGCTTGGAGAGTTGTTTGGATGACCAGAGATTTGGGAGCAGCAAGTGGAAAAGAGGGATTATTTCTGTCCCAGCTGGGACATAGTGGCTGCAGCTGCATCCACCATTAATCCCAATCAGCAGGGGAGTTGGGGAGGAGACAAACATTACTTATGAGCCCATCTGCCACTGAGAAGCTGTGTTCTATAAGGGATCGTGCATTGGGCTCAACTAGAGACACCCCTCCAGCACCTCCACTGTGTAAGGGGAGAACAGTGTCTGTCAGCTGCCTGCACAAAGGAGTCTTTTGGAGCAGACTGCCAGGCAGGAGCAAGTCAGGAGTTCAGAGCAGGCTCCTCCATAACTGTGCCAGGAGACAGCCACTGTTCACAGGCGGAACCGGGAAGAGGAGACATGGGACAGGCCCAGTCCTTACTTGCTTATGGGGATTCAGGTTTGTGGAGTAAAGGGGAGCCTTGCTCAGCCCTGTCAACCCCTACCACATCCAGAAGAATCATGTGATAAGCTAAACTCTAAGAGTCCTCAGTCTGAGCTCAAAAATCCTGGAGGACCAGGAGTGCAACCACCAGCAGAGGGAGCACAGAAAGCATCTCATCCCCCTGTGCATAAATGCTTTAAGACTGCTGAGCTTCAGATCCCCAGGGAGGCTGCCAAAGACCAGCCCTCAGGGCATTCCTTAATCTGATCTCTTCACCAAAATCTTCTCCTGGAAATCCCAGGAGTCTGAGGACCTCACAGTCCTCTACTTGAGATCACATAATTTCAGTCTGAGAGACCCCGCTATCAAAACTCAGGTAGACAGTGAACATCTGCTCCCAAAGTGCACAGAGACAAACTTAGTGACCATAGTTCCAAGTTTTCATTAAGAATTTTTCATTTTTTATATTTCATTTTTTAAGTTTTTTCTCTTCTTTCCTGTTTCTGATGTGTATTTGAGTGCCAACTGGAAAAGTTGATTGATTCATGGACATCTAAAAATACTAGCTGTTTTTGTTTTTGTTTTTCAGTTCTTATTTCATTTTGTCTTTGTTGAGGATATTTCAGTCGTCTTTCCCTGTTCTTTTGTTTTTTGTTTTTTTCTTCATCTTCTATCTTTTTCCCTCTTGTCTCTTCTATCTAACCTCATCCTGCCTGCTGAGAGGAGGGATTCTGGTCAGTTCATTTAGTATTTGAAGTATATTGTGCCCTACCTGCATAATTTTCCTATGCTTGCTTCTACCTTCATGCTATCACCCAAATCTTATTAATATCTCTGTCACCCTTCCTCTATTTTGCTACATCTGTCTTTCCTTCCTCCAGAATTTTCTTTTCTTCTTTTTCTTTCTTTCTTTCTTTTTCTTTCTCCAGCAAATTCTTCACCTCCTCCACTTCATCTCTGTCATGATTGGACAATATAACCTCCTCTCTAAATTTCACTTACATTCCCTTCTCTCTTAGGCTTCCAATTAGTTTATACCTTTTGACCCTCCCCCCATCATTAAGGCTGTTTAACCATTACCACTGTGAATGCCAAACTCAATAACTATTGTATACTTTGAAGCCTGACATAGGTGATAGTTAAATATGTGTCACTGAAAGTACCGACTAACACTACCATTTGTTCCATATGTGGAATAATGTAGTCTGCACTAAATAACCAATTTAATATTGTTTATTGTATGCATTGGTTGTTCATATTGATGATCTACTATTAGCTCATGTGGAGTTGGAAATCTTAAGGGACTCTAACAGTTAACAGGTTAGGGGTTTGACTTCTGAACTCAACTTTCCTGACAATACCTAATGGATGGGACAAAACTTGTAATCCAATACCAAAGACCCAAAGAAAAACAACCAGATAGAGATCTCAGGCCAAGAACTCACTTCGATTTACAGAGTAAGAAGAAGCCTGAGCAGACCCCCCACACACACCTGTGCATGCCCAGGACTCTGTTCCTACCACAGCTGACGAGCCAAACACCTCCAAGGACCCCACACCCAGATACCACCCAGCTGTCACACACACCTGCCGGGTCCAGATACATTGGGCCCATCCCACCACCAAGGATCCTGGATCCCAGCACAGCACGCACATAGGTTGGTCCATTTTGGCCCACCCAGCACATCTGGGACCCTAGCACTCAGTGACATTTTTCTATTGCAGTGGACTGCCCAGGAACCCCACCAGGTACCAAATCTGAGTCCTGGAACCTTAACCCAAAAAGTTGCAACAAAACAAGGCTCCAGGCAGAAAAAGCCTTCTGGAAGGAAGAGGTCATCAGAGAGGTGGTATCAGGCCTAACCCTTGATGTATAAGGAAGAAGAACCCAGAGACTTGTCTTGCTTCCACACAGGGATCGCCAATTCAAAAATACAGAAGAAGATCTTCAAAGATGAGGAATCAAACTAGAAGAGGTTCACCTCAAACCCACAACTCCCCTAGCAAGGAGTCCATTGCCAGGGACCTGGAGGAAAATCTAGAACAAACTATCAATGATCTGATAACGAAAAGGAACAATGAACTAAAAGAAGAGCTAATGAAGGGAATAAATGAGAAAACTCAAGAGATGAGAAACTCTATCACTAAAGAAATAGACATACTCAAAAAGAAAGTAACTAGGTTAGAATCTGCAGTCAATGACATGAGAGGGACCATGAAAGAATTTAATAATAGACTAACTTCTGTAGAAAATAGAACCTCTGCTATTGAAGGAAGAACTTCTGACAATGAAGACAGGCTGAGCAAGCTTGAGCACACCAATGACAAAAAAGAAACACAACTAAAAGAATATGATCAGAATTTTAAATATGTCTGGGATGAAATTAGAGGAAACAATATAAGAGTAATTGGGATAAAACAAGAAATTGAAGCACAAACGAATGGCATGAGGAATATCCTCAAGGAAATTGTGAAAGAAAACTTTTATCATATAAAATAGAATCAGGTATGCTCATCCAGGAAGCTTACAGGACACCCAATAGGCCTAATCAAATGAGAAACTCACCAAGACATATCATATTCAAAATATGCAACAGGGATATGAAGGAAAGGATATTAAAGCAGCAAGGGAGAAACGCCATATCACATTCAGAGGCAAATCAATGAGAATTTCCTATGACTTTTCAACCCAGACTCTGGAGGCAAGAAGTTCATGGAAAGAAATCTTTCAGCACCTGAATGACCACAACATGCAGCCAAGAATACTATATCTGGCAAAACTCAGCTTCAAATTTGATGGGGAAATAAGAACTTTTCATGATAAGATCAACTGGCAGCATTCGTGAACAGAAAACCAGCCTTAAAAAGAATTCTCAAAGATACACTCCAGACAGAAGAACAAGTAATGAATACCCAAAACCCACAAACAGAGGAAATTCAATAAAAGTACATCCAATAAATAACCAACCAAGACAGCACAGAACTTACTAATAATACTCAATGACTATGAACCACATACACACTTGTATTATAACACTGAATGTGACAAATGTGTCAAAAGACACAGACTAGGGGCTGGAGCAGTGGCTCAGCAATTACAACCCTTGCCCAGCATGAGCAAGAACACAGATTCAAACCCCAGCACCCACTTACACAACTAAGTGTCAGAGCAACAAAAGACATGTGAAAAACTCAATAAAAAATTGATTTTCTCTGTCTCTTTCACTATCCTCCTCTCTTAAAAAAAAAAAAAGGGACACAGACTAGCAGACTGTATCAAAACAACAAAATCCAACAATATGCTGTTTACAAGAAACCCACCTAATAGTCAATAATATCCATAGATTAAGGGTGAAAGGATGGAAAAAAAAATCTACCATGTGTACGGCCCAAGAATGCAAGCCAGCATTGCAATGTGTATATCCAACAAAGCAGATTTCAAACATAAATTTTAATCAGAAGAGATAAAGAAGGCCACTACTTTGTAGTAAAGGGAACTCTACAACAGGAAGAAGTAACCATAGTAAATATGTACTTTCCAAATAACAGTGCTCTCAACTATGTGAATAAATTACTTCAATACATAAAACCACTTGTGGACCTCAACAAAATAATACTGGGGAGACTTTAATATGCCTCTGTCACCAATAGACAGATCATCAAAACAAAACAAAAAAATCAATAAAGAAATCTCCGGCCTAAACAACTCCATAAATCAAATGGCCTTAACAGACATATATAGACTATTCCACCCCAAATCAGCAGAATACACCTTCTTCTCAGCAGCACATGGATCCTTCTCCAAAATAGATCATATTCTGGTTCACAAAGGAAATCTCAGCAAATATAAAAAAGTAGATATTATTCTGTCTATCCTATCAGACCACAACACCATGACCCTAGAAATCAACAGCAAAAATCATAACAGAAAACACACATATTCATGGATCCAAGAAGATATGAGAGCAGAAATTTAAAAAAATTCTTGGAAGAGAATGAGAACGAAGACATAAAACTCTGGGACAGCATGAAAGCATTCCTAAGAGGAAAATTTATAGCACTGAGTGCCCACATTAAAAATGAAGAGAAATCTCAAATACACTTATGCTCCATCTCAAAGCCCTTCAAAAGGAAGAACAGTCTAACCCAAAAGGAAGAACAATCTAACCCAAAAGCCAGCAGAAGATAGGAAATAATCAAGATCAGAGTTGAAATCAATGATATTGAGAACAAAAGAACAATAAAAAGAATTGATGAAACAAAGAGTTGGTAATTTGGAAAAATAAACAAAATAGACAGACCCCTAGTCAATCTCACTAAAAGAAGGAGAGAAATGAAGCAAATCAATAAAATCTCCAATGAAAAGGAGAAATCACCACTGACCCCATGAAAATCCAACAAATTATAAGATCATATTTTGAAAAACTATACTCCTCCAAATTAGGTAATATGGAATATATGGACAAATTTCAAGACCATGCAACATCCCTAAATTGACACAGGTCAATATTGAATTCCTAAACGACCCTAAATAACAGGCACTGAAATATAGCAATTAAAACTCTACCAAAGAAGAAAAGTCCAGGACATGATAGTTTCCCTCCTGATTTGTACCACACTTTTAAGGAGGAACTAACACCTCTCCTTATGAAGTTATTCCAAGAAATTAAAAAGGAAAGAACTCTCCCAAACACTTTTTATGAAGCAACCATAACTCTGATACCAAAACCCAACAAGGACACACCAAAAAAAGAAACTACAGACCAATATTCTTGATAAACCTGGATGCAAAAGTCCTTAATAAATTTCTAGCACACTGTATTCAAAAACTTATCAAGAAAATAATTCATCATGATCAAGTGGGCTTCATCCTAGGTATGAAGGGCTGGTTCAACATATGCAAAATAATCAATGTAATTCATCACTTAAACAGAATTAAGGACAAAAACCATATGATCATCTCAATTGAATTAGAAAAGATCTTTGATAAAATTCAACACCCTTTTATGCTCAAAACTCTAAAGAAGATAGGGATCAAAGGAACCTTTTAAAACTATGTAAAGGCTATATGTGCCAAACCCTAGGCTAGTATAATACTAAACAGAGAAAAGCTGAAAGCATTTCCACTAAACTCGGAAACAAGACAAGGCTGTCTGTTCTCACCACTTTTATTTAATATTGTTCTTGAGACCCTAGCCAGAGCAATAAAGGCAAGAGAAGGAAATAAAAGGTATAATAATAGGAAGAGAGGAAGTCAAACTCTCCCTTTTTGCTGACAATATGATCCTGTATCTGGAAGCTCCAAAAAACTCCACCAGAAAACTGTTTAAACTTATAAACAGATTTAGCAAAGTGGCAGTCTACAAGATCAATACCCATAAATCAATAGCTGTCCTATACACTAACAATAATAGGGCAGAAGAAGAAATCAGGAAATCAGTCCCATTCACAATATCCTCAGAAAGAATAAAATACTTGGGAATTAACCTAACAAAGGAAGTCAATGACCTCTACAATGAAAGTTATCAGACATTGAAGAAGGAAATCCAATATGATCTGAGAAGATGGAAAGATGTCCCATGCTCTTGGTTAGGCAGAATTAATATAATAAAAATAGCCGTTCTGCCAAAAGTTCTATATAGATTCAATGCAATCCCCATCAAGATACCCATGTCATTCTTTACATATGTAGAAAAAGCAATTCTCAAATTCATGCAGAACAATAAGATACCCAGAATAGCAAAACATTACTAAGTAAGAAAGAAGAAACAGGTAGTTTTTCTATACCAGATATAAAACTATACTATAGCGCTTTAGTAACAAAAACAGCATGGTGCTGGTAACAAGATAGGAATGAAGACCAATGGAATAGAATAGAAGACCCTGAAACAAACCCACAAATCTTTAAGTATCTGATCTTTGACAAAGGAGGACAAAATATAACATGGAGGAGAGACAGCCTATTCAACAAATGGTGTTGAACAAACTGGACAGCCACTTGCAGAAAGTTGAAATTAGACCCTTATCTTTCACCTTGCACAAAAATCAAATCAAAATGGATCAAGCAACTAGGAATGGGTGGGAGAACAGGGTGGGATCTAGGGGGTAATCTAATTTAAGAATATATACATATCATATTATTTTGTTGGATGCATTTTTGACTGTACAATAACTAAATTTCTTAATAAAAAAACCCAAAGAATTTGATTAGCTGACTTCCACCCATCAATCCATAAATTACAAATAAGACCTACTTGATCTACTTTGTAAAACTATCAGAACAACAACAAATAAGAAGAAAAGCATGAGAAAGTGCTTTATAAAGTATAAAACAGTGCTACACAAATTTGAATTATTATAATAATTTTTTTTAAAGTAGAGCTATTTGCCTTAAAGTAATTCAGTAAGGTCATTTAAGAGATGGACCAATCTGCACCCTCCAACCAACCAGATGCTCCACAGCTGAGCTGGAAAAGGCACAAGACTCAGAGGAATGCAGATGCTGCTGCTATAGGACATGACAGAGTTAGAGATGGCAGCAGAGTGCCTGGCCAGGAAAGGAAGGCAGAGAGTGGCAGGATGGGCACAGACAACTAGTGAAGGCATCAAGTGGTTAAACAGACTGTAGGAAAGATGAGACACACATGGCGACGGGTGACAGAGCTCAACAGCCACTGAGTATACTCAGACCCTAATCTGTAACCTATGGTGTGTGTGTGTGTGTGTGTGTGTGTGTGTGTGTGTGTGTGTTTAATCTCATTCTTAGAGGGAAGCATTTTCAATTTTGCATTTTTAAAGTTCATTTATTTAGTATTAAATAAATTAGTGGTGAGGCATGTTTCTCAGTGGGCATACTGTAAGAATTTGGGGGTGGGACAATTCTTTGTTGTGTCAGATTGTGCCATCATTGCAAAAGGTCTTGTATCTCAGTGCTTACCCACTCAACACAGAAGCTCTTTTCAAACACTGTTGTAATGAACAGTGTTCATTACAGGGCAGCCCACAGACTCCAAATGCCCCCTACTAGGTGGCACCTACCACCACCCCTGAAAACTACTGAGCAAGTGGGAACACATGTTAAGATCTGTCTATCTGTTCATCAGTCATTCATTAAATAGAATATACCACTAAATTGCTTTTGCTTTGGAACATATCAACTTATTGAAATGAATTGCCAATTATTTGTAAAAAACAGAAGGTACCTGGGTAAGGCATTTACCAGATTGAGATATCACAAATGGTGTTCACAATTTCAGCAAGAAAAGTACCCATCTTCACTCAATGCAACGTAAAGACCAAACTTATGTCCCACAAAGATGAGAGCAATGATGTGACCAGGGGCATGTCATTCGTGGTGCACTCACATAATGCTACCCCTTCTTGTCCAGCCCCCAGAAGCTCTAGTTACTATTAATCCATAGTTACATACAAGCAAAGCTCTCCCAGAACTCTTCTCTTGTATTTCCAATTTATTTTGTTTCAATTATGCCTAAATATCTTCCAGGAATATTCGTCCTTCCTGACTCTAATCTTTTCTCCCAAGGTAAACAATAGGAAGGTTTTAGTCCTTATCCTTCCACCTGCTTCAGATGACAAAGGACCAATTAATCTCTTGTTCTATTTTTAAAAAAACATATTTTAAATATTTTAAAATATATGTTCTCTGTGAATAATAGGCCTTAGTTATCTAAATGTACAAAGAAGAGGGAGGATCTGGTACAACACAATTTCAAAAGCAGTAAGCCAATTATTTTGGCAAATCACATAGTATAGTTTAGAGCTTTTGTTCTGCTCTTATTTGCTTTCACCAAAACTAATCACTCAGTGTTTCAAACCTTTAAATGAATGCTCTCCTCTCTTCACATCCCACCATTTTCAAAACACAGAGGGTCAAAGTTCTTGCCATGATCCCATGTAAGATGGGTGAGTGGAGAAGAGGGTGAAGAGGAAGCAGAAAGCAACGAAGTAAAAGGGTATACCTTCTAACATTTTCTTATAAGCAATATTTACTGACCTGTATCATTATTCATCAAAATGCACTGCATTCACAGAGCAACAGTACTTAAAGGAATTCTAGAAATTTAAATAGAATTTAAATTTTAGTTTAAAAATCTAAAATAGTTTAAATTCTATTTAAATTTGTCCAGACTATGCCTGTCATGAATACTGCTCATACTTCTGAATGAAGATTGTACAACTATTTTGTAGCACCCCTAATCCTCAGCCATCTCTCTTGTAAGTGCTAAGTGTCCTCTGAAAGTGAAAGAAATGAAACATCTTTTAAATCCCCAGATAACTGTCATGCCCCTCACAAACAGTAGGTTAATTTCTAATATTAATGACATTTCTCTTTATATCCCTAAGGCTGAAACTTATGCTTAATTATTCAAAATGAAAGTGAGCAAATAAGTCAGTATATTACACAGAGCAAGGCTTTTCCAAGAGATTGGACCAATTTGTCTGCTTACTGAATGAAAATTCACGCTGCTGTTGGGCATAATTTTTAAAAATTCTATTATGCACCCAATTGCCCAAAATACATGGATCTTCCTTCCATGATTACAGTATTTACTCCACAGGCAGTACAATGCTTACTTTCCCCCAGTTGCCCTTTCATTCCACAGAACGGTACCGAGAGTCAAGGGAACAGCATTTTCTAGACTATATTGCCCTGTCACGTAGCAGCCTCCAGCTCCTGCCTCCCCAGGACCCATGGGCTGGGGCTACCTGTCACCCTTGCACCCTGTGATTAGTTGGGCCCTTTAGTCAACAGATGCTCACTTGGCGGGAGAGCCTCATCCACCCTCTGGTACCGGCTGACATCCTGACGCACTGAAGGTAGTGACCGCAAGGGCTGGTGGCCATTGGCTTGAGAACCTAGGATTAAAGGGACAACGTTACCTGGGTATTGCTTTCACTTTCAGTGACAAAACAGCCTTTATTAAAAAAAAAAAAATCTAACATCAATCCTGAGGCTTGCCTCTGCTCTCTTTAGTCTCATTTTCCATATGCGGACCCAGAAACACAAGAAGAGAATAAATAGGAGTGAGTGCTCAGAAGAGGCGTCTCTAGAACAATGTCCTTCTCCCGCTTCCACGCCCTCTTCCTCTCTCACTCACCTGGCCTCGGCTCTGCTCACGCACTAATGCTTTAGGGTCACAAAATGGTCACAAGATAATGAAGGAAACAAAAACAACAGGAGAAGAGGAAAAGGAAGAAATAATTTAGGTAGAAAAGTTAATTAAGGAATCAGAAAATCTGCTGCTTAGAACCTAAGCTATTTTCAGCATATGAAATAATTGCCATTTGACTTTTCAATGCATCTCTAATAAAGCCTTATAAATGAATCATTCTAGAGAGCCACATCCACTGAGACTCAATGCAAATTTCATGTGTAAAGTTGCATCTTCCGACACTGGCTTACCCTGCAAATGTCAGAACGCATCACTCAACTTGGGTGACATCTTTGGTGTGTGCAAGACAAAAACATTGATGCAAAGTACATGCTAACCTTCTGCTGAGGCTTTATGAACCGGTGTGACTTAAGGTGCTGCTAATAACCTCTGTAGATTACACTGAAGTTCAACCTGCCAGTCTGTTTGGTTTTCTATCTAGAGACCCAGGTCCCACTCCAGATTCATTAAAGTCTGAAGACTGTCCTTGTCAGGCCCCTCATTTTGGCCATATTAAATAATAATAACAAAAAGCACTGAATTAGAAGGAAGGCTTATCTGTATGCAAATCACATGGCTTCCCTCCTGGCTATGTGATTAAGTCCTTAAGTCTCCCTGGCTCTGAAATGAGAGGCCTGATCTAGACAGAAGGGCTTTCCATCTCTTGCTTTTGTCCCCATATTTTATCTTCCTCCACTTCCTCTTCTTACTCCTCCCTTTGCTAACTGCTGAACCTCAAGGTGAGGAATTCATAAGCAACTTTGGCATCATTTACATTCAGGGAGAAACAACAGCTTCTCTCGGAGTTCCCTACAACCTACCTCCAGTGGCGCCCTCCTCCTGGGCAGTGGCCCCTTCACAAGCACCTTGGGCATCCCCAGCATCACCCTCTTCTTGGGGCTGGCTCTCGGGGGCAGCAGCAGCTCCCTCCAGGCTCTCTCTCCGCTGCCAGACCTCCCCTAGCTCCTCCTGGTCAGGCAAAGTGGCTGACTCTGTCCCTGGCCCTTCCTCCTCCCCACTGGGCACCTGTACCACAGGTAAAGAACCCGGCATGCATAAGGGATCCTGTGACCCTTGGGCAGGGCCGCTGCTGGGAAGCTCTGCTGCACAGGCTGCATCTTCCTCTTCCTGAGAAGAAAAGGCTGGGGTTTCCGGAAACCGTGCGCTCTCCAGGGAGGAGCATCGAGTCTCCACCGAGGACAGCTGCGTGGTCACACTCTCATTGCAGGAACTGTCAGCACCTTCCAGGTCACTCTCTCCCTCAGGCCTGGTGCTGGCTTCACTCACGCTCTCTGTCCTGGCAGGGTCACTGGGTTCTGTTTCTGAGGACACCTGGGATGGCTCAGACCCCTGATCAAGGGACTCGGCCTCACTGATGGCTCTTCTGCTTCCTCCTGAGGTGTCAGGAGTCCCTGTGTCTGCCCCACTTGTGGGCTGATCTACCTCTTGAGAGCTGCACAACTCGGTGCTGCCCTGGTCAGCACTGGGTTGAGTCTCTGGGCCAGTTTCACTTTCCTCTGGGGCTGGGCCTAAGGGTACGGAGCCATCTGCAAGCTCGGGAAAGTTCTCTGGCTTATCCTCCAAGGGAGTGGCTTCCTGCATGGAAGCTTCCTCGTTTTCAACTGGGTGGTCATCCTCTGGCTTGGTCTGAGATGTCAGGCTGCCATCATCAGTTCTCGATGCCCTGCTAAACATGATCAACCCTCCTTCCTCCTCCAAGGAAGATGGATAACCAAGGTCTTGCTGGAACTCATGATCTTCTTCATCGGAGTCAATATGAAGCATTGCATTGAGTCTCGTGTCGGTGGGAAAACTACTCCTTAGTTTGGGAGAGGCTCCCATGGCCCTCTCGGAGGAGGTTCCTGCTCCAGGCCTGGAAGGGCCGTTGTGTTCGAGAGCATCTAAATAATCATTGAGTGAATCCTGACGGCCTCTGGGAGGTGAGGTCCTTGAAGAAGTAGAGGTTAATTCCTCCGTGTCTATTTCCAGAGTTGAACTAGTCCTGATAGAATGCTTGGGTGTTCCCTCAGTAGCACTCTCCTCAGACGCTGGCCCATTAGCACAGACGGGGCTGTCTTGATGGCTCCCTGGCAGGTCCTCATCATCAGACGGGCTTCCCAAGTCTCCATTCACAGTATTAAGGATGGTGCCCACAGCTTCTGGAGATGCATCTGAATGAGAAAGCAGTGTTTGTAAAAGAGAACTAGAAATAGCAAGTGAACTTTTAATGATATTTTGCCTTGTGACCTTTGGTCATCCCACTGATGCCTCCTAATGGAATTACCAACCTGCTGTATCACTCCCCAATTACAGAGGGTACTACCAGTGAGTGTGACCTGAGAGGTATGTATACGCTAGCTTCTGCTGGAATTCTGTTGCTTGGTTTCAAAATGCAGGTGTAAATCTGAGAGACATTTTGTGAGAAAAGGCCTTCCTATTTGCTTTGGAAACTTCGGCAAGTAATCATTTGAAAGCCATTTTATTTTCAGAACAGGACACAAATTCAATTCTATTCAAATGTCAACTGCCTACTGAGCCAGATTTAACAAGTGTTTATGGATGTGTACAGACACCTCACCTTCGTGGACAGAAGATGTGACTTCCACTTTAAATTGGAGGTACCCACTCACGTGGTCAGCCGGGAGCCTTCTGCCAAGGTTGTAGCTGAGCATCTGATCCCTGCAGTGGGAGAAATGGTTCTCATCCTTACTACACCAGCAACAGCCTTCACCTTCTTCCCACAGGTTGCCCCCAAAACCCACATATTTCCTTGACTGATGTAAGCAACTCTTATTCTGAATCGAAATTTTTTCTTAATTAAAAAGTGATCAGTAGGATAGTATCAAGTCATACCATCTCTGCTCTCACACTGCCCTCTACTGGCTATTTCAGGAGCCGACCCCAATGCCTCTGCCTAACATCTGCACTCCTGAAAGGTTTAGTCTCAATCAGCTGTTTGGTATTAATCTGCATAACTCTACTGTTCTTCTCTATCTCCTCAGAACTCTCCTACCTAGGTGTTGTCTGTACAGCCCCTCTGGAAAGCAGTATGGAGAATCCTTAAGAAATTAGGGATGACTCCACCATACGACCCTGCTATTCCACTCCTGGGTATCTTTCCAGGGGACT